>JAQAHW010000066.1:1810000-2047223 GCA_027580185.1 Tuta absoluta | reverse complement strand
GAGCCAGGCGGCCCCTTACGGAGCCTACCACCGCTTAGTGGGATCGTTCAGCCGGACTTATCCACAGGCAAGCCTGTGTTGCCGTTGCCCGGGGTGGACAGCTAGGAGGTAGATCCCATACCACCCCACATCTGACTGATTGGTGGGGGTTCACCCTTTTTCGTTTGTGTGGTTGTTCAAACAATCAGCCCAACTGCGCCCTTGGAGGAGGACTTTGGTTGCTTGAGGAGCTTGCGGAGTGTGATCTACTCGCAATGGCTGCAGTAGCAGCTACGTTAAAATCTTCATCATCATCCGAAAGGACGTGTCTAGGACGGTGTTTAAGACGCGAGGTTGGATGTGGGTAGTAGTTGGACGCAGCAAAAACTAAGGGTTTTTTTTAATGGGTAGTGTTGTCGAAGAAGCGACGAGACGCTTCCTTCATATACGCTTTAATGGTAGGGAGACGTAACTTGACGTAAGTCGATGTGGAGGTTGCAGCAGGTAGCTACTTTTATAAGTAAGCGACTGCGGGACCACTGCGTAGCCATTTATACGAATTCAAAATCTCTATAGGTAAGTATCTATATTTCATCTTATGAATGGCTTAAGATGACAGTTCTCCCACTTGTCGTCCGTCGTTGCGTATCGTTATCGCACCGTAACGCGTCCATCTGTCAGACGAAAGGAAATTGCGAATTCGTATTTTATTCCCATATAAATACGGCTACGGTACGTTTACGGATTGACAGACGCATTGTTTTTTTTTGTCGGGATGGGTTTGCTCTTGACTCTAGTCTAGGTCATAGGACAGAGACAGAGTCTAAGATGCAGCGAGCTCACCCAGAAGAAGCCTGTTCACTCTTACTTTGAAGAGATTAGGGTTGTATGCGTTTGGAAACACATATATTGTTTACGCACTTTACTCACTATAGCCGTATTTGTATAGGAATAAGATCGGAATACGCAAGTTCCTTTCGTCTAAGTGACGCATACGTTACGGTGCGTTAAAAATACGCAGCGACGGACGACAAGTGGGAGACACACCGATAATATTCCAAAAAACTGACTCAATTGTAAGCATATAGACGTTTATTTAATTGCGGTATTAAAAATATAAAATAGCCCCGAAGGTAAGGCGAGAGACATTGTAGGTAAGTACTTCAGTACGAGTAGAAAAGTAGGTACGCAACTCCATACCTATCTACCTACGTGTGTAGATTTTATGTGAGAATCAAAGAGCACTTATCAACCTATTCTGGAAATACAAGATATTTTTAACAGGCAACACGTGCCGTCAATATACTCTATAAATAAATAAATAAGTAACGGCTTATCTTATCTTGCTTTTAGCTTTGAACGCGTGCCACGGTTTTAGTCGGTTTATGCAAGCGTGAGGTTGCCATATCTATCGACAAGTGTTGGAGTAAATACTGATAAGTTAGGTATGCGTAGGTTCAGAAATAAATTGCTAAACATGTTAACAACCATACTAGTAATTAGGTACTTATACAGACAAATTAAGGTAAATTATGGTCTCATTCCGGAAAATAAATTCTCATAAAGTACCTTAAATTTCCGTCAAATTGTCAAAATTTCCGTCAAAGAGAAAAGGATAAGAGATTTCTATTTAAATCATGTTATGTCCTGTAACACAAAGTAAGTGTTATTAATATGTCGAAAAATACGCGTTGTCTGTCAAATACGACGACAGTAAAAACAATGGCGACTAAATTGATTAGAAATGTCGAAGAACCGATTCTTCTACTTCTTTGCGTGTCGAAGACGAAACTAAATTTCCTTTGGCCAATATGTAGCCACATTAACAGCGTTTGGAGTAGCTTCGCACAGATCTTCAAGCGTGAAGGGTGTCGGGACACGCTGGGCAAGAACCGATTGACATTTTTAAACATGACAGGACTTCGATAACTTTACTTTTTTAAACCTATTTTATGAAAAGTGGCAGCGCTGCCACTGTTAAAATTGTTCAGTTTCATGGTCTGTTCATGCCTGCAAAGTTTTCGGTACACCGTATAAGGTGTGCGTATTTCGGCTAGTTCTGTCTGGCTTACCCTAAACGCGTACGGTGCGCGTGGAGCGGCGGCGGCGGCGGCGCGGCGCTTGAAAGCTTTTAGCGAGCTGAGCACGTATTGGACGGTTTCATATCATGTCATAACACAACCAACTAGATAAAAAATACAAATACATACATTTAAAGAAAACTGTTGAATATTGGGAAAACACTTTTTTCGATTCGTAGAAACGTGCTTCGAAGAACTACGTCGTCGTAGCGGACATGGCCCCGTTTTAATGGTTTGATGAAAAAATATATTTATAGTTAGTCACTTAGTAAATATCTAAATAATAAATCCATATCTTTGTCATTTCACATAGTGCCATCTAGCCCGAAACAAAGCCAAGCTCGTTCTACGGGAATAGATAGCTGGTATTAATACTTACATTACATATATTACTCATATTTTTTTTACTATAAATACAGTTTTTGCAGAGCAAACACCCAGACTCAACACAAATACTTATCTGAAAAAATATTTAACAAATATTTGTGTCCTGTGGGGATCGACCAGGCCAGGCCTTACATACATGCCTTGTCGTGCTGGCTTAATAACACTACCCCCATGTCTACCCAGGGGTGTCGTAGAAGCGACTGAGGGATAATCATCCAGGTAATAGCACAAAGTAAGTATTGGCGGCTGCGCGCCGAATATGTGGTAATAGGCAGCAGCGCTCCCTGTGAATACAACATTTTGCTGCTCATATTATTATATCCTGTACTACACACCAAAAAACTGTAAAATCCTTATCTTCAGTCACAATGATAATATGACAATAAAACAATTTTAAACGGATTTAAGTTGTGTTTATTTTGGATTTTACAATTCCTACGTTTGTTGTAATAGTTGTGCAAACTCAAGAAAATATAATGATAATATGATATGTCGGCGTGAATGATTTTTAAGTCTTTCTTCGTGGACATGTAAAGTAAAGTATGACCTGCGAATGCTTACTGCAAACTATGAATTGTTCGTTATTACATTGCCAATCCAAGTAGCAAGGTCCCGTCCAACAGACGAAATCGTGTTCAGAAATCTGTGGAGACTTCTCTGCTTTTTCATTTCTTCATCAATGGGGAAAACAACTCAAAGTTTATTGCAGATGGCAGCAGGCTTTGAATAGCATCACCCCAATACTAGCCGTTGGGGTCATAAAACGCGACTAAAGGGTTAATTCATCCAGGGAATGGGCAGCGGCGTTCCTTGTGAAAACAATATCTTGCACTGCGCTCGCCAATCCGCTTGCCAAGCGTGGTGACTATGGCAATACTCAGGCCCATGTCCAGCAGTGGACTGTTGTTGCTGTTAATGTATGTTTGAGTCAAGGTACGGAAGGAACACCTTTACAGGGCTCAATGCACTTCCTTCTTCTTTTTCGTTTGGGACACCGAGTCATCCAACGACCCGATGAACCCTGGTGTAAGAGTTTTTCAACCGACTACTACTAGTAGTAGGCCTCTGACATGGTTGTGTAACGTCCGCCGTCTAAGTAATCATAGACAGCAACCGGGACCGATGGCTTAACGTGCCCTCCGAAGCACGGAACCATCTTTCTTTTTCGGAAAATCAGATGGTTCAGCCTAGGAAAAAATTCAAACAGAGATAAATATCAACTCTGTGAGTGTCCCACCGAGAATTGAACCCGGAACCTTTGCTAGTCGCACTACCACTGCGCCACATCGGCCGTCCACTTTGACCTAAAATCATGATGTACTATGGTTTAAATTGCACTTACAGCTATGTTATTTTCATAAATGACAAGAAAGAAGACGGCGCACTTTTCATACAAAATTACCCCACGTCCTATAACAGTGTGACGTATCTCAAAAAAAAGGAAAAAATGCATATAAAAATATGTTGTAAGGATGATTGATGAGAGGTTTTAGCCAGTAGGCTCAATGCTGCATGATGGAAAAGGGGAATTCCCGCCGAGCGAGGTGTCCAGCTCGGGGACCGCGGCCCAACTGGTAGGACGTGGATTTTGTATTTATACTAAGTCTTCGACAAACTTCGTAACCGCGTTTTAGGTCTTGACTTCTGATTGGCTAATCTTCAATGACGAGTATGACGTGTTGTGTTTACATTGTGCAGGCAGCGTTGTCGTCGTCGCCTCGTCAGCAGTAGATGCATCCAGCGAAGTCAGCGCATTCTGTGTGCGGCGCGCGCTTCATATTTCTTTGCAATCCGCGCCGCTACAGTACTCCCCCCCTAGACCGAAGGTCGATACAGTCTAGTTATTGGCATGGGGTATTGACGTCTTTTCGATGCGGTATCATCTCGAAGTCCAATGGCGGCAGGCAGTCTGGCTGGAGTGTAGCGCAACTCTGACAGCCGAGCCGATGCAGTCTCCAGGTCCTCGGTGCGTCGGGAGTTATGGAGACAAGCAGTTGCCGCCGATGAGTGACCAGGAAGCGGGCAGGTTCATTCCGAGGTCTCGACGCTAGGACTTGCGATGAGTAGCCGCTGATGACGTAGGTTGTGGCTGCTTACGAAGTTGTGATGCATGGAGTCCATTTTTGAAGAAGGTTGCGTGTCCAATGTTGGGTGTCACCAGTGTAAGGATGATTGATGAGAGGTTTTAGCCAGTAGGCTCAATGCTGCATGATGGAAAAGGGGAATTCCCGCCGAGCGAGGTGTTCAGCTCGGGGACCGCGGCCCAACTGGTAGGACGTGGATTTTGTATTTATACTAAGTCTTCGACAAACTTCGTAACCGCGTTTTAGGTCTTGACTTCTGATTGGCTAATCTTCTATGACGAGTATGACGTGTTGTGTTTACATTGTGCAGGCAGCGTTGTCGTCGTCGCCTCGTCAGCAGTAGATGCATCCAGCGAAGTCAGCGCATTCTGTGTGCGGCGCGCGCTTCATATTTCTTTGCAATCCGCGCCGCTACAATGTCTTACTCAAAAACTTATATTTTTCACACCAACATAAAAAAAACCCAGACTGGGGACCACTTTGGGTATGGTCCCCAGTCTGGTTAGGATATTGCAGGTCTGAATCTCCTGATTGTCCGAAAGTACGATGATTCCGTGCTTCGGAGGGCACGTTAAGCCGTCGGTCCCAGTCGCTGTCTATAAATACTTAGATAACGTTCGTTATCAACCATGTCAGAGCCTAGTTGAAAAACTAGACGGTTGAAAAACTCTGACACCAGGGTTCATCGGGTCGTCGGGTCGGTGTCCCACACAATATGATGATGATGATGATTTTTTCTTTTTAATCGATTCATAAATACTCGTAAAAACGTATTTTTTACAGTTGCCCCTGAAGTAATTTTCATTGCAATTTTTTTCATGATGGCGTGAAAAATATAAGTTTTTGAGTATGACATATTTTTATATGAATTTTTTCCTTTTTTTTGAGATATGTCACATTGTTATAGGACGTGGGGCAATTTTGAGCCTTCTTCTTTAAAAAATGTTTTTCGTCGGTATATTGAACCCGGGGCCTGTGGAGTACCGTCCCACCGCTTTGCCACTGAGCTACCGACCATAGGACGCGGGTTAATCCCCAGCCAACGCTATAAAAAAAAAAAAACTTATGTAATTTAAAGCATGATGTCTACTCCACACTTCCCCTGTTCGTCCATTAGGCAGCGGTTGCTGGGTGCACCGTCATCGTGCCGTACGTTACCATCTCCTACCGTTCACCGTCAGGATAGACGGTAGGTGGTGAACGGTAACGGTAGGCAACACTAGTTACCAGTACATAATCACATCTAGGGCATGTAAAAACGGGTTTTGGGTTTCGATATTACAGCTCAATTCTGAAATTCCGGTTTTGGTAAGTTATAATACATTTACTAAAAATGTCTCTACCATCAATATTTTTTCGATTTCAAGTAGTATTAGCGGGAGTCGTGAGTAGTTTTTAGGTATTTGCGTGACAAAATGCTTGCAAAGAGGTTGCAGGGGTGGTAGCAAACTTCATATTTTTTTATGGTTATACCCCGAGTAGGTATGTTAAAATACATCTTATGTAAAACACAACAATATCTGTTGTTTCCAAAACCGATTTTGATGCTTTTAAAGCTCTAAAAACCAGAATTGAAATATCGGAAAAATCTCCCGTTTTTGTGTAATTTTAGGTATCGAAATAAGATCGGAATTAGTAATTTACTTTCCTCTGACATACGCATGCGTTACGTTGCGTTAAAAACGGAATGACACGACGACAAGTGAGCGAACCGCCTTAGAATTGTTATTTTTCTATCTCTATTTAATGAGCTTTTTCAACATTGAAAATTTCAATTGTTGTTAGGTTATGCCCTCAAATAATGCCAGCCGGACTAAAGTAAGTCTTCTGGACTAAGTCCTTCCGGTATTCCACCGTGATTGTAGTATGATTGCTAACAATTACACCCTCTTTGGGCCCCAATAGGAAGTGATTTTCCATTTCGACGCTCCTACCGATGATCGTGGTATAGCGAACCATCTTTCAAAATGTTTGGTTCTATTCTCACCAGTGCGATTTGTTCTTGTGCTGCCAGTATATTTAAGGCCTGATCTGCTTCGGTCGCTTCGGTACAGCAGCGTGGGTACGTCATTTAGAGCAACAATAGTGGGTACACTAGTACACTAGAGGTAAAGTTGCGAAGTTAAAATTTGGAATCCGACATTTCAGTTTTAAGTTTCTATTGGAATCTAAAATGCCTTTTCGATCTAAAGTACATTGGAAACCTACTAGAATCTAAGTTTTGTTCGACATGATGAGTCCGTGGACTTGTTCCTAGTTTTGTAAGATTTGGTTAATTCCTATAACTTGATTGCCTGAAACAGGACATTCGCAAGCTTCAGAAGGCACGGAAAGAAACGTGTTTAATCTCAAAAAGTTCTCATGACAACGTCAGATTTCGACAACAGATGAGTCTGACCCCAAGTGTAATTTCTAGACCGACGGAATAGATTTTTCTATAGAATAGATGAATTAATGAATCCTTCTTCTGTCGTGTGAGACACCGAGTCGACGAACCACCCGATGAACCCTTATCTTAAAGGTAGTCAAACGAATGGTGATTAAAACTTATCGCGTAACTCGCAAGTTGAAAGGCAATCTATAGCGCACCAGTGAAGATCAACCCCTTGTAAAATACTGGTTCATCTATAAAAATGTTTCACGGTTCTTTTGTGAGCAAATCATGTGTGCGTAATGCCATAATGCTGCATTGGCAAAACGTTGCGCTTTGCGAATTGAATCCGGTTTTCACGAGTCACTGGGTGACAATGGCAGATTTCGATACTGAATAAAAATTAAATGCGTCTTCTTTTTTTGTGGGACACTGAATTCACGAACGACTCGATGAACCCTGGTGTCAAGAGTTTTTCAACCACCTGCTACAACTCCATGCTTCTGACATGGTTGTGTAACGACCGCCGTCTAAGTAATCATAGACAGCAACCGGGACCGACTGCCTAACTTGCCCTGCGAAGCACGGAACCATCTTTCTAACGGACAATCAGTATCCGATATTATCAAACTACAGGCTACAATTTTACAGGTGAAATTCGATGTTCATTGCGTAGTCGATTAGCCATTATGATACCAGGAATATGAACCGGCTACGCAATCTACTAAGAATTTCACCTGTACCTAGACTTGTAGCCTGTAGTTTCATAACATTGGAGGCCTAACCTATTAACCTAACCAGACTGGGAACAAATTCACAAAGTGATAATATCAACTTTGTGAGTGCCACATCTGATAACATATTTTTATCAGATGTGGCATCCAACTTGCAAGGAATAAAGGCGTGATTTGTGTCTCGTGTTTCCGTACCTAACATACCTTAAGCTAAAATTTTGCTAAATATCTTATCATTTGCTACTACATTACTCCATTCAAGCCGTTACGTATTCCGGCCATAACTCTAACTGCACTTAAGGCGAGGGAGTAAATTTGTCTCATCAAAGAGACCGGCAGCGTGCCACTCACGCCTTAACCACATTTAGGCGTTTAGTCCAGTCAAGTAGGATACTGACGGCGGCGGCATCCGCCCTTATCTTTTTTCGTGTGGGACACCGAGTTGGCGAACGACCCGATGAACCCTGGTGTCAGTTTTTCAACCGCCTACTACTACCAACGGCTTATCGTGCCCTCCAAAGCACGGATCTATCTTACGGACAATCAGGTGGTTTAGCCTGCAATGTCCTAACCAGACAAGAAAAAAAATCACAAAGTAAAAATATCAACTTTGTGAGTACCCCACCGGGAATCGAACCCGGAAACTTTGCGCCGCAGGCAGTTGCACTACCACTGCGCCAAATCAGCCGGTTGTACTAAGCCAAATCCTATTGCAACATTCATGATTTATAGCACAAAACATGTTGCCACCGGCCGTCCCTAAATAAAAATTAGGATTAGAGGGTTGATGAAGTTTTGAAGAGTCTGTACGGAAAGAGAATAGGCGTGGAAATTGAGGGCGCCTCTGTGCCTTAGTATGAGAAATGTCATAGCAACCTAGTAAAATATTAGTTAACTTTTTGCCTACACCTATTTTCTTTCGGCAAAGACTATTTTGCTAGAAAATGATTGTGCTGCTGGTTCGAATCTTGCACAATTATTTTTTATTGAACAACGTTTACGTATTTCCGACTAAGTTGCACTTTCTGCAAAATATCTTTGTTGACTGAAGTATTGTGGATTTATGAATGAACATGCTTCAGTATTTTCAGCAGAGTGATTGAACAAAACTGAAGATTAAAGGATACCTATAGTTTATAATTTTATGTGAAGTTAAATGTTTCTTTGTAGTGAGTTAAGTACTGGCAGAGAGCACTTTATCTCTCTATAGCAGAATGGTGTATAAGTAATACTTTTACTTTAACAGCCACAACAGTCCACTCCCTATCTGGGGGGTATTGCCAATACTCACCACGCTTGACAGGCGGATCGGCAAACGTAGACCAAGGTGTTATATTAAAGGGCGGGGCACACCGGCTCCGTATCCGTTCCGTATCCAGCTCTCGTCCGTAGTCACGCATGAACTTATGACGTTGTAATGTAAGGAACTGTATGAGATACGGCACATCGCTTGCGTGCAGCACGGAACGGATACGCAACGCAAGCGGTGTGCCGTATCTCATACAGTCCTATATATTACAACGTCATAAGTTCGTGCGTGACTACGGACGAGAGCTGGATACGGAGCCGGTGTGCCCCGCTCTTTACAGGGAA
The DNA here is from genome assembly GCA_027580185.1 of Tuta absoluta. Lineage (NCBI taxonomy): Eukaryota > Metazoa > Arthropoda > Insecta > Lepidoptera > Gelechiidae > Tuta > Tuta absoluta. Next base: position 2,037,994 of record JAQAHW010000066.1, on the reverse strand, counting down.
CTTTGCTGCCCATTCCCTAGTCTAGTATGTGCCGTTTAATAAATATTAAAGTTAGTTTTAATAAAAAGTTTTAAGTTTTAGATATTATTCAAAAGGTAAAAAATAAAACTGCCAAAAGTAATTGTTACACAAATATTTAATTTGCTGCTTACACAAGATACACAATGAAATGACACGCCAAGAGTAAAATAAACTAAACAATCACAGATACAACCCACGACTCGACTACACACGCCGGCAAAATCAACGGGACACAGTTAACATATTAATTAGTGACATTTGTTACAGGTATAAAGACTGTTTTTATTTGAAATAAAATATACTGAACATGTTTACGTCATCATCATAAAAAGCCGAGAGACGTCCACTGGTGGACATAGGTCTCATCAACCCTTATAGAAGGTCGTCAATCCATACATACATACATATATATAATCACGCCTCTTTCCCATAGCGGTAGGCAGAGACTACATCTTTCCACTTGCTACGATCCTGACACACCTCTTTCGCTTCTTCAACATGCATCAATCTTTTCATCAATCAATCCATAATAAGGTAGAAATTATATACTTTGTTGTTTGTTGGGGTAAGCAGGCTCAAAGCTTTTTTACTGGTTAGATTATATTTATATGCATTAAAAATAACCACGAATATGCTTGTGTACTGTTGATATTGCCGTTGTGTTTTTAATTAAGTATAAGAAAAAAATAAAGACATATTTTTATATATTAAGTGAGTATAGAATAATAAAAAAATCACAGTTTTAGTACATGATACTACGATAGGCTATATCACAAATTGAAAAGATAAATTGGAAACGTTTGAGCCAATCTTTGACTGACTTTTTGACGTAAGTATTTGGTTTTTGCGCTTTTATATTGAACAAAATTGCTAGGTTTAATCAGATAAGACAGCCATTGTCTATATCTTCTTATATTTTTGTAATACTCTATTTGCCTGAGCAGAGTTAATACAATATTTGTAATTTTTACCGTGACAGGTACGATATTTGCTATTCATCCCTTCCTTTAACTTATTTATAAAAAGTGTGCTTTAAGAGCAGGTCTATTAGCTCTGTTTGGCGAAAAGAGTATAGATAGAAATGGCGAAACTATCTGTTACATCATTCGAGCATTTAAAAATTGACGTTCAATTCGTTTGCCACGTTTAATTCGTTACAATTCCTCATGGAAGTTATTTAACTAACTTATTAGTTTATAGTAAATTTAGACCAATTACAATAAAATTACTTTCGTCTGATATCACAGCGCTTCCAAAGATAAGTTTTACATTAGGATAATCAATTCATGTCATGGACACGTAACAGACGGAATCATTTGTTGATTGTCAATATTGCCAGTATTGGCGACAGTGAATCTTCAGTAAACCTTTTTTTTTAATAGTGGATGCTACTATTGTCCGTATCGAATAATACACGCTACCATGTCTTCATACTTGTGAAAATCAAATTAGTATAGTTATCATTTAGGACACGTAGCTAATGTATGTATTGAATATCCTGATGTAAAACCTTCTATAATTCTTATCCGCTACCAATATCCCAAACTTGAATTTTTAAGTTTCAATTTTAAATCGTTTAAGCGAAACAATAATCTAAATAGTAGTATACATTAGGAATTAAGTGTTTCCATAGGTTAAGAAACATCGTCAGTCAGTAGTATTATTAAGTTTATAATACGTTAACGCTACGATTAATATGGGATCTAAAAATACTTTAAATTCAGGTTAGTGGGTAAATGCAATAGTAAAGGTCAATTTTGTGCTTCTCAATGTATGTATTTCAATTTTTTCGTGCGAATCTTTGGCCAGTGTGAAAACTTTAGACTAATAAAAACTCTACTTACCTATGTGAAGTTTGTGACCTTTGGATATTAGAAATGTACTGGTAAAACAAACCAGTAATATAAGGAGTTTATTTTATAATCTGAAGTTTTCAAAATTTGCCAAAAATGGCACCCCGAAATGAAAATAGTTATGTTACAACAAGAACGAATTTTTACATGTACTTTTTTCACTACTACAATATAACCATGAATATTAATAAGACGCAAAATTGTGTTACGTCCAAAATGAAGTTATTAAGCAATCGGGCGGAGAATAACAGAAGATTGTCTTCTAAATTTATATAAAAATAGACAAGTGACAGAAAAAGTCTTATATATTTACCTAACTATTATTACGTTACGAAAAATGCATTCTTTAAATATCAATAGTTATGGTGATATAACATTTTATGTAGTTTTCGATTCGTTACACTTTTAAGGCTGAACAATATTTTTCATATTTAAAGTACAATAATTTTGTATGTTTTTCATCTCCATAACGATCTCAATCAAAAAAATGCATTTATATAATACTTTGTGTTGTTATTTTGACACACGAAAACATTTTGATATTAGTGAAACCGCTGTTTCTTTTACTAAACAAATAAAATCTATGTAATAAATACAAAATATTTTTATTTCAATGTTGCTTCATATCTTCGTGGTTCAAAAAAACTATTAATTTACAGACAACACCACATCAACTATATGTTGAGACATCTAATACAAATACTGACAGAGAAATAACAAAAACGCACGGCGCCATCTTTATTTTTCTGTCAACTTCAAAAACGGCTATGATAAATATGAATATGTATGAGACACAACATGGATGAACTACAACATTGATATTTTTTTTTGTATAATCAGTTAGTTAATATGGTTTTTATTTAGTACTGATAAGTGAAATTTTGACATATCGTGAAGTCTATTTATTTAAAGAAGTTTAAAATATTCGTTTCATATAAACTAAATTTTGTCATGTGAAACTTTTAAAGCAAATCTTGTTATACACAACTGATATTTAGTTTATGATTCGGTTATTTTTCCCTTTAATAAATCAAATCAAGTTCGAATCTCTAAATTTTTAAATTGACTGATCAACAGAAAAGTTGATGAAACTTAGAAACATTCCGATTACAATTTTTTGTAACAAAGAGAGTGGGACATTTGAGTAAGAAGCCTGGTATACCTACACTTCGCGAAAACAAAATAAAACTAATTTCAGCGTCAGGAGATGAGACATGTGCCAATCAATAGTACATAAAAATACGATAGTACAGAATGAGTTTCTTTTTTTTTTCAAGATTTCTGACAGTAGGTATACCAGTTTGGTTCTTCGTCCTTTTTCAAGTAATCAAATACCATCAAACAGAAATCGGTTGCGTAAATCCTAAACAATAAATGCTTGTAAGTCCGAGATTCTGTATTTACACTTTATCTGCCTTAAACACAAACATTCTTCAAATCAAATTCGTCTACCCTCAATCAAAAACCACATTACAATCAACCAATTTCACACCATTTTTGACATCCACACAAATATGACCAATCACATCAAATGGCACCACCGTCAAAAACTACTTGTTCAAAAGTTTTACATTCTATAATCTCGGCAGGTAAAGTGTTAAATGGTGACATCCTTACTTTTTAGTGCTGCATTTTTTGGCTTGCCCTTGTTTGATTACCTGTACTAGCTTGATCTTCTGAGCCTCCGGTGTTTGCATATATTCGTCTAGCATCTGTTGATAAAAAGAGCAATAATATTAAGCTTTAAAGTTACTTTCAACTCCAAATCACCAAGTAGTAAGAAGTTTGATTATGTATTGTAATTAAATTATTGTCAAAAAAGTACCCTTTAAACTTTCCGCCGTGTGTAACATTTTTTTTATTCGAATATAGAGGTAGGACCAGATATGAAATCGCATCTTTGCTTTTACACGATTAAAGATAAAGTTATGAATTTAATTTGCAGTAAATATGGTTCACAAAGATGGTACAACAATTCGTATCACAAAAATAACCAAAATATAATTTTGTATGCAAATTGAGTCGGACGCATAATTCGTATAATTATTTATTTAACAATGTATTGTACACAAGAAAATACAAAACACAGAACATACGGAAAATGGTACAACAGGTAATTACTGCTTATTTCTGAAGCGATTTCTTCTAGCAGACCTAAAGAAGCATGTTTTCACTACTCCACAATGCCATTGCACTTTTACACAAACTTTGTAGTACTTTGCCGTGTGATGCCGGCTTAGAATAGCATCACCCTATTTCTTACCCATGGGTGTCGTAGGAGGCGACTAAGGGATTCGAGGGTTATGTGTATTGCAATTTTAGGCGATGGGCTGACAACCTGTCGCTATAGTGATACACAGTTATCTGATTGACCCTCAAACTTTTGTCAGACGTGGTGTTAATAACCGTTTTACGGCCTTTAATGCTCTGCCTACCCCGTAATGGATATAGGCGAGATTTATGTATGTATGTATGTTGTAGTACTTAAAGAACAAAGGCACATGTTATCAACTACCTAATTCTAATTTACTACACATTTCGTACGAAGCGCAACTGTGTCTTAGCTCGCTTCTGCTAAATTCAGCTAATATCATCAAATATTCACTGAAGTAAATTGTTTTGGCGTTTGTTGTAGAAAGTAAGGGACAGTAACGTTGTTTTGTAGCTAGAAAATGTAGTTAATTATGGGCGTTCCACTGAATGAATGTATAAGCAGGTTTTTGTTGCTGTGCTCTAAACTAAATGTTTTAAATGTACTATGGTTTTATTTTGCACTCACAGTGCTATATTACTTTCATAAATGAAAATAAGAAATTGAAAAAATGTCAGTGCCCGCCGGGACTTGAACCCGGGACCGTGGAGTACCGTTCCACTGCTTTAGACTAATACTTATACTAGATGTCGCTTGTCGTCGCTTCGAGCAGAGTATCAAGAGGTTGAAGATTTCGTCGGCTTACGTCGGGGCGCCGGTAGCTCAGTTGGCAGAGCAGTGGAACGGTACCCCACGGTCCCGGGTTCAAGTCCCGGCGGGCGCTGACATTTTTTCAATTTCTTATTTTCATTTATAAATGTTTTAAACTTTCGCGGTCACAGATAATGAGTCAAAATACTGAAACGGGTTTCTTACCGCGATAATCGTTTAAGTTGATCTTATTAGTTTACTTACTTGAGAGCTAAGTTCAGACGAGATGACCTTACGGACGCTAGGTCTCTCCGAAAGGGCGAATAGAGTAGGCAGTAAGGCGTGGCTATGTGCTTTGGATACGAGCCAATTGGCTGGCAGTTACCAGAGATATTCATGCTGCTATCACACACTTTGCTGGAGTTACATCTTACTTTTTTAGATAAACTAGTTGACCTAACTAGTTGACTTACTTGAGTGCTAAGTTCAGACGAGATGACCTTACGGACGCTAGGTCTCTCAGAAAGGGCGACTAGAGTTAGTAGTAAGGCGTGGCTATGTGGCTTGGATACGAGCCAATTGGCTGGCAGTTGGCAGAGATATTCATGCTGCTATCACATACTTTGTTGGAGTTACATCTTACTTTTTTAGATAAACTAGTTGACCTTACTAGTAGACTTACTTGAGTGCTAAGTTCAGACGAGATGACCTTACGGACGCTAGGTCTTTCCGAAAGGGCGACTAGAGTTGGTAGTAAGGCGTGGCTATGTGGCTTGGATACGAGCCAATTGGCTGGCAGGTTGCAGAGCGTCTTGATCACGGTCCAGCCGTCACAGATCGTCTCCTAGAACAAATATGACATGTGAGTATTCGAATTTGATGTGAGGTTATCGAAAAGACAGAGATTAACTATTTTGAGTAACTCTGTAATCGTGCCGATGTTTCGGACATTCAATTCAATTTATTTATTCGAAAACAATATATTTTAGGGCTTATTTAATAATCTCATGTAACTAAAATAACTTTAAAAAAGTAAATGGGTCAAAAAATCATCAGTTGTTATTACGCTCTTTCTACATTGACGTTTAGTTTCTCATAGAACGCGAATTGAAACGAGACTACGATCTTTTTATTTTGAGGAAATCAACCTTTACTTTAGAAGAGAAATGACAGCTTTTCGTTCCCCGTCTCTAATATTATCAAAAATTCAACAAAGTGTAAACCAATGCCGATGACTCGTACGTAGTCTTGATAGTAATCAGGCCAAATTAAACCTTGTGTGCTGATGGCGCCAGGTCCGATGCTTATTTATTATTTAATTATTTATTTAAGTATTTATTTAACTTATATTACATTTGATCTTATAATCTATAAAAATCGCCAAACTGCTATGCAGTTTGTTGGCGATATAATGCACTCAATCTGGCTGGTAATTTTATTATTTGGTACATAACAAAAAATACCCATGTTCTGTTTTTACCCGACTGCCTCAGAAGGAGGGTAATTTTTCGTGAGTATGTATGTGGACAAGTTTTTGTTTTTCGGGGGCTACAGCCCAAACGGCTAGACAGATTTTGACAAATGAGATGTAGTTTGATTTGCCTCAGCAGCGCGAGTGCCACTAAATGTATTAAAATTTACTAGATTTAAAAATGTGAATTTAAAACGAAAAAAATAAAATAAAATTTATTTTCCACGACGCAGTCGGGGTTTCGTTTTTTTTTTTTCAATAATTATCTTGTTTGCCAACTATAAATAACAAAGGGACCCTGCTGTCACTACACACACATTACCCTCTTCTACTTCACTTAGCCACTTAAAAAAACAACAATTTCCTAGCCACAGGTGTGCCAAGGAAGCACACTGGGGTCATTATTGTTCCTCCTATTTACAACTTTACAAGAGGGTTTGACCATTATTGTGAATAATTTATGGTCAAGCGGCAATTTTACGCGTGTTGTGTTAAAAGCAAGTTAATCGGTTGGAGTTTTGGAGGGTGACAAGTGATTATTATAGTTGTTTTGGAAATTGCTTTTGGAAGATTGTGAAACAAAAGTGTAAAATATAACTTTTGCTAGATTACGGGATATTACAACAATAATGCAGAAACGTGCCTTTGCCACGTCTATCAAGCATTTATTTTATTTGTTTAACAATTTATTGAACACGAGAAAATACAAAACACAGATTATATGGAAGAAAGGTACAACAGGTACTGCTTATTTCTAAAGAAATTTCTTCCAGCAGACCTAAAGAAGTGTGAGTAGATTAAAGATAAGTGGATAAAACGTGTACAATATAAAAGTTTACTTATAATTTTCTGATCAAACACAAACCAAACACCTACACAATATAATATAATACATAAATTACCTACACAAATTACTGTGATATGGAAGAGCATTATCTTAATAATGCTCTTTAACACGTTTAAGCATTTGAGTTCTTTGAAGAATTGTGTATCACAATACTGACAGGTTAACAAATTCTCGGCTAAAATTAGAATTTGTAAGAGTAGTAAATAAGAGTAGGTATTGAGTAATAATAATTTATTAATGTAACCAAGACTAATCATTTCATTACGACGTTTAGTAAAATAAGACTTCGGAACGCCAACGGATAAAAATATGTACAGAATTGACTTTTTAAGGGCTTTCTACTTCTTCCTTAGAAACGTCCTACACCTGACCAGAGCACCCCTTGTAAACTCCTTGACCGTTTCTTTTCCCATGCGGGCTTGACCTTACACATTCACACTATCTCTGCACCTGTGCCCAACACGTGTTCTAGCTAATAATCGGTTTAGACGTTTGCATTTTTATTGAGTGCCTTAAGGAAGTGCTATAGGACCCTTGTTTTTAAGTCTGTTTGTATATCAGTTATAATCGGTTTACTGTCTTTGGGAATAGATATTGTTTGGTTAATTTCAATTAATTGGTAATTTGAGGTTATTTCCTATAGAATTAATTTCCACGATTACTATGAAGTTTGGGCCCCTTAATATCGACGATAGCTTAGTCTACTGAGAAAGCGATCAGTTTCATTGTAAATGAAAATAAGATATTGAAAAATTTTAGCGCCCGCCGGATCTTGAACTCGGGACCGTGGGGTACCGTCCCACTGCTCTGCCAAATGAGCTACCGGCGCCTCGACTGACTCTTTCAATCTCTTGGCACTCGTCTCGAAGCGACAAGTACAAGCGATATCTAGTACCTATAAGTTATTGTTATAAATACTATGGTTAGTCCACAATTAGAGTAGGATGAAGTAAGTGAGAAGCTTTGCAAATTTAAATGTATTAGGGTTTATTTAGCTATATTATTTTCATTAATAAAAATAAGAAATTGAATAAAGTTATATTGCCTGGTTGGTTGGTTGTAATGTACATAAATGGTTTCATTGAGATGCATGTTCTAATTTCTGTCTGGCACTTATTAATACACAAATCCCTGAAACTACCCTCATACAGTTTAGGAGCCCCAAAAAAAGGCAGTAGCATTTAAGGTTATACAATATCATACAAATATCATGGTTGTGCAAAACCCTCCATTTGAAAGAACAGTAGCGACTTATAATAGCCGGCTTAGAATAGCATCACCCCATTTCTTTCCCGCTGGTGTCGTAAAAGGCTGGGTGTGTATTACAATTTTAGGCGACAGGCTGACTACCTGTTACTATATACATGTGATATACGGTTTTCTAAAATGGCCCGCAAATATTTGTCAGATGTGGCGATAGCGACAGTCTTTTTACAGCCGTTTATGCTCTGCCTACTCCGCAAGGGATAAAGTGTGAGGGTGTGTGTGTGTAGCGAGTTTTTGGGACTGTAATATTTCGTAGGGGTCAATTTTCTGAATGACCCTCAAATGTTTGTCAGACGTGGCGTCATTGTCCGTTTTTTCGGCTCACAAGGGATGAAGGCGTCATAATTATATGTGGGTAGTATCTCTTGGGTGTTATATTGGAAGAGTCTTACCTGCAATTGTGGATTGTTGACGACGACAAATCCGACTAGAACAATGAGATCCAACACCAGAGTCTCTTGCAGAGTCTGGTCGAGTCGCTGACCAATACCTGAGGGGAACAGACGGCCATTTTAATATTGAAGTGGATACTATAAAAACTCTAAACGAGAAATTGTCTGGTGCCGGCTAGGAACAGCATCACCGTAATTTTACCCGTAGGTGTCGTAATAAGCGACAAAATTATAATATTAGCGAGGAAATGGGAAGCACCGTTTCTTGTGAATGCAACATCTTGCGCTTGTCAATTCGCCTGCCAAGCGTGGTGAGTATAGCAATACCCTTCAATAAGGGGAGGCCAATGCCCAGCAGTGGACGGTTTTGGCTGTTAATGTTATGTAAAATGAGGAGCGGACAAATGACAGATTCCCACAACTGTAAAAAGGTAGCTTCATCCGCTTCGACACTAATTACTAGGGAGCGGATTATATGCAACGTAAAAAGCCTGAAATATGCATGCAATTCTGCATGACAAATGCATGAAAACTGTCAAAATATGCAAGATCAAATAACATGTTTAAGGTATAAAAACAAAATAAAAAACAGTTTTGTCCCAAACTTTTTCGGTGGTCAAGGTCCGCTAACAAATTCTGACAGATCAACGAGACGAAAGACCAATGACACCAATGAAAACAATTTTAGCAAAGCATTCGTAATAGACGTGAGGAAGAACGAAAACAAGGCGTGCTGCGCTTGAAAAATATTTAAAATGTGTCGATTATAATATGATTTTAAAGAATATATGCTATTTGCAGTTCTTCTTGTTCTTCTTTTCGTATAGGATACCGAGCAAACCTACCCGATTAACCCTGGTGTCAGAGATTTTCAACTGCCTATGACCAGTAGAAGGCATCTGACATGGTTGTGTAACGACCGCCGTCTAAGTAATCATGGACAGCATCCAGGACCAACGGCTTAACGTGCAATCCGAAGCACAGAGCCAGCTGTCTTTTCGCATAATCAGGTGGTTCAGTCTGCAATTTCCTTACCAGACTAGGAACAAAAATATCAACTTTGTGAGTGCCCCACCGAGCATCGAAACCGGAACCTATGCGTCGCAGGCAGTCGCACTACCACTGCGCCACAGCGGCAGTCCACAAGATCCGCTAACAAATTCTGACATATCAATGAGCGCACTCTCTAACAATGAGAATAATTTTAGCAAAGCATTCGTAATAGACTGGAAGGAGAATGAATAATATGCATTATAATAAGGTTTTAGAGAAAATATGCTATTTGCAGTGAAAATGCTTTAAATATTCAAATGCATATAATCCGGTTTGTACTAATCACTGTAACGGGGAATCAACAAGGCGAGTATGTGTTTGACTTACGTTGCACACTGGTACGTGGAGATTCTCTGTCGTTTGGTGCATTATGTGAGAGTAGTCTTGCGACTGCCGCTCGGAACTCCAACGGCCAAGCGCCTTCGCCAAACGCTTCCTGGGAACAAAGTAAACATTTGTAATCCACAACATTTCAAATTTCTAACAAGACTTTCTTATATTTTTTATAGATAGTTTATCGCATCATTAAATAGAAGGCAAGTACTTTTTATTTTATTTTGTTTCATAATCAGAGATTTTAAATTTAAAAAAGTGCTTTAGTTTAGCTCCAACAACTAAGCTGCTGAAAACAAAATTCATATGCCTACCACTTATATGACGTTTATTTAAAACAAATTGATGACAGATGAATGAATGTAGTTTTCTCCACAGGCAGGGCAAGGGAAGGTCCAAGACCATGCTGCCTAAATCTTTTTTATTACTATAAGCAAAGGATATTTTCAGGGTAATCCTAACTTTGGAAGTTTTCACATCTTTTCAAAATATTTCAGAAACGACTGCATTAAAATTATGAAAATATGTGTATCTTATTAAGCATCCCAAACACTAAACGATATATGTTTTTTTAGTATGTAACGGAAAATGAAATGTTGTGGATTGTGCATACGTCTCTAGAGAGCTTTAAGGCGCGAGTCAGATCACATTATTTGTATGTATGTATTAACTTTATTGTACCACAAAACAAATTTACAATATCAGTAAAGGATGGAATAAAGCAAGAGGCACAAAGGCAGACTTATCTCACAAAGGGATCTCTACCAACCTTTGAGAGACTCAGAGGATATGTTATTTGCAGGTAAAGTACGGTACTTTACAATGTCTTCAGACTTGTTTGAAAAGTGTTTTTTTCTATATATTTCCTATTTTGTTTCATTTTTTTTTCCCTGTCCATTGAATTTGAATGAACAATGCATATTTCTCTCTAATAACAATGTATTTATGTATTAGTTTATTGTAGTATAATAAAATTAATAAGGTATGTAGTACCTAGTAGTAGGTACACTTAAAATGTTATTAATGTTAAATATAGTTAAGGTACCTATGTTTCGTATGTATTTTAATCGTAGAAGCACTATAGGCAGAGCGTAAACAGCCGCAAAAAACGGACATTTATGCCACGTCTGAAAAATGTTTGAGGGTTATTCAGAAAATTGTGTATCGCCATAGCGACAGGTTGTCAGCCCATCGCCTAAAATTGCAATACACACCCTCGGGTCCCTGAGTCGCCCCTTACGACACCCACGGGAAAGAAATGGGGTGATGCTATTCTAAGCCGGCATCACACGGCAAATCACGATAGACCCAGTTAAATTATCAAAATGGTAGGATATACTTCTTCAGCTACCTTCATAAAGGACCAAAATAATAAAATAATGGAACTAAATAATATACAACAGTCGCACATCGTGTGCATTTATAGAAATTGATAAACAATATTCTCCAACCAGAACCTAACCTATTCCCTGGCGTAAGAAAACATCAGTAAACGTTGACTGATTGCAACCATTTCCTCTCTGGCCAAAACAATTGCCCTCTCAAGGATACCCACCTAAAATCACACAACTGAAATCAGATGTTTAGTTCGTGAGTGCGCCCAACCGTGGCAGCCTCACTAAGGGAATACTTAAACAGGGGTCCGTCAGAGGTAAGACGTAATGTACAGTGAATCTGTTCCGACCGCTGTAATGACATGAAGACACGCACAAGGAATGAAAGTTGTGCGAAAACTACAGTGAAACCTGGTTCACTTAGACCTGAATAAGTGAGGAATTCCTATAACTTATACACTAAACCAGGTCTTAGTAATTTTGCATTGCACTGCCTCTATAGCTGAGAATAACACACACACACACATATCACGCCTATAATCCCTTGCGTTGCGGGGTAGGCAGAGCGTAAACGGCCGCAAAAAACTGTCATTTACGCCTCCTTTGACAAACATTTGAGGATCAATCAGAAAATTGTGTATCGCCATAGTGACAGGTTGTCAGCCCATAGCCTAAAATTGCAATACACACTCTCGAGTCCCTTAGTCGCCTCTTACGACACCCACGGTAAAGAAATGGGGTGATGCTATTCTAAGCCAGCGTCACGCGGCAACTGAGAATAAAGACCCGCATTATAGAAGATTTGTTTTTGTTTATTTTTTTCATATTTTCCTGCATATCAGATACAATTTAAATAACCCTCATCGTGTCGTTTGACAACTTGGTGTCCCACACGAAAAGAAGAAGAAGACCCTCAAATGATTGTCAGTCGTAATCGTATTACCGATTTTACGCTCTGCCTACCTCGCAAAAGATATAGATATAGGCCTGATATATGTATGTATGTATAATTGATACGAAAAGCTTAATATTCTCTGTAATTGAGACCATTGTTCATATTTTTTCCAGCTCTAATATTTCCTTCCGTCCTTGTCTTGCAGAATAAGTTTCAGTTTTGTAATAACCTCTACGGAGTTTAAACGACAGCCCCGAATACTGATAGGGTGCATCCAGACCATGAAACTGAACAACTTTGCATAGAAACATATTTATTTACCATTTATTGTACACAGGAACAGTCAAGAGAAAAACACGTAAAGAATACAGACACAACAGACACTGTTTATCTCTAATAAGAAATTTCTTACAGCAGACCGAGACAGAAAGAGACAAAAAGAAACCACCTTCCATACAAAATCACGAACGAATGACTGCATTTACTGAAGGAAGTAAAAAAAATACGTTTCCTGAAATATTATAATAATATAAACTTACGAAAAGTTGTTCAGTTTCTTGGTCTCAATGCACCCTAACATTATTCGGAGGGCTGTACCTTACACCCTGTATAAGTTAGATTTTCCATACACACGTCTCTACCTCACGGGCGATTTGGTTAAAGAAATTATTAACCCATCTAAATGATAAATTGGTAAATTTTGACCTCTATAAGTGATAATCTTTTTAAATGAGATAGTTCTATTCTTAACCCTTACTTACCCCGCAAGGGATATAGGCGTGATACATTATATGCAAAAATGTAAATAAAAATACAATAAAAACGACCGTAAAGAATTTCCAATAGAACTAATAATCAACAAACAAAAACCTAAAATTAAGATAAATTTACCATACACATCTAATCAATCATTCACAATTTTCACCCCTCCTGGTTCCATACAACCCCCGGTATGGTTAAAAAAAACTACGCATCTGCGGTTCTGCTAATAAACTTATAATTGTGTTTATTATCTATTACTGGGGCATGTTCAAATATTAGCTTGTTTTGTGTTTCGGAGGGTACGGTGACTGTGAAGACACATTTGGAATTTTAAAGTACATTGATGCCCTAGCAAAAGAATATTGGAATCTGAAACTGAATAAATTACGAAAAATGATTCTTGAAAACAAACTTGTTGTAATTATTGGTTTTCTTATTTAAATGTATCTAGTTTTATTGTAATGAACGAGTATTTGCTAATTAACTAAATGAATAAAATATTATTTAAAATAAATTACAAATATGGGGTATAAAATAAAATAAAATCAATACCGTGGTACCGTTAATCGAATTTTCGAATATTTTATTCAAAGATAAGATATTTTTCAATAAACTTGTATGTATTCCCTAATTAATTACCTACAAATTATCAAACTCACTATTATTCCAAAAAAAATATGGGTTTTCAAAGGAAAGTGAAAAGAAAAGTGTCGACAATAAATAGGTACTATAGGATCTTAAATTCAAGTCAGTCGTAAATACATCACGCTCATATCCCTGGCGGACTAGGCAGAGCAAAACGGCCGTAAATACGGAAATCTACGCTACGGTTTGTCAAACATTTGAGGATCATACAGAAAACTGTATATCACCATAGTGACAGGTTGTCAGCCCATTTCCTAAAATTGCAATACACATGTAACCCTCTACACCTTTAGGCGCCTCTTACGACACCCACAGAAATGGAATAGGGTGATGCTATTCTAAGCCGACGTCACACAACAAAATTCAATGATTAGCAGTATTGTACACGAAAGTCCTAAATGGCCACATCCTACAAACAACTACTCTACTACTTTAATGTCCCAAGAGAGTCAGGGATACAGACATCAAAGTTTGCAGGGAATCGAACCAGGGACCCCAGGGACCGCGGCCCGGCACGCGCGGCTAAACTTGCGGGTTTGCTTTTATTATTATTTATTGAATTTAGGAGATTAGACACGGTTGTGTTTTCTCTTGATCTAATATGTAAAAAAAAAACTGCGAATATTTTTAGGTAGGTCTCTTAATGTTCTGATTATAAACTCAAAAACAGTTGTATTAAAACCAGTTTTTTGCATTCTGTCTATAAAAATTACAGTTTCTTCTCAAACGCTGAAGCAATACGGCAAATGGGAAGGTACGCCTTATGATAAAATGGCAACTCAAATTTGCCTCAGATGAAGTTACATACATACACATATCACGCCTATAATCCCTTGCGGGGTAGGCAGAGCGTAAACGGCCGCGCAAAAAACGGTCATTTACGCCACGTCTGACAAATATTTGAGGGTTATTCGGAAAATTGTGTATCGCCATAGTGACAGGTTGTCAGCCCATCGCCTAAGATTGCTTTACACACCCTCGAGTCCCTTAGTCGCCTCTTACGACTCCCACGGGAAAGAAATGGAGTGATGCTATTCTAAAATAATAGTAGTGTTTTTTGCATATATATTGTACTAATTTGTCTCATTTTAAATTGAATTACCTAATGCATTTAATTGAATTATTATTAGATGTTTTCTCAGAAATGTCGTATTAAAGATTGTACATGTAGTTAATAATGTAATGTTATGTTATATTTTCAACACAATGTATATCGTTCGGAAAAAAAAAATAAGCCAGCATCACACGGCATGATCAGATAAAGTTGTTGTTCGTTAATAGTAAATTGTTGTTTAGTTAGATGGTGTTCAGTTGTTGATCTGATGTTGTTCAGTTGTTGTTGTTCAGCTTGCACTGCAGTGTGAAATGTCCAAGACATTTTATTTATTTAATATACGTGTATAGCCTACAAAAATCTAACCAAATTGAACCGGGAACCTCCGAATCATAAGGACCAACGCTCAGACCACTATACCATGGAAGCACTTATAACTAACTAATACGAAGACACCCTTACACAATTTACTGAGGGTCCTATTCTAAAACATGTCTGTGCAATTCTCAAGCGGATAGAGCTCAAACAAACTGCTAACAACACAGAGAACACTGCACAAATTGTTTGTTCAGAATTATACCGGCGCTTGTTTATTGTTTGAATTGTTTGATGACGCTTGTTTAGTTTGGTTTCTATTCAGTGTTTGTTGCAAGGTATGGGGATGAAACTTGAAACTTTTACAAACACAACAGTCCACTGCTGGACATGAGGTATTGCCATACTCGCCACGCTTGGCGAGCGCAGTTTATTCACAGAGAACGCTGCCGCCCATTCCCTGGATTCATCCCTTAGTCGCCTTTACGACATCCGCGTGTAGACATGGGGTGATGCTATTCTAATTCAGCAACACATGGCAAATGGTGAGGAAAACTCAAAGCTTATTGCACACACAACCATAACCTAAGAAGCAAAAACAACTTAGTAAATGTGAAATGCAAACTTGCCAAGTCAACCATGCAATGGATCCAAAAATATACAACGTACTCGTAATTCCGGATGACATAAAAAACTCTTTTATCTACACTCGTCTCATAATGTTCGAATTATGAATTTGAAAACAGATGCATAATGACCTACTTTATGCATTCTGCCTATAAAAACTAGGGTTTACTATAAATTACAGAAGCGTAATGACTTCATGAGAAAACTCTTAATACGATAAAGTTGAGAAATGAAACTCAACAACTCAAACCTCAGACACTGACAGTTGTTGTACGGTAAATTTTCGGATGTTGTTCAGATGTTGTTCAGTTGTTGTTCAGATGTTGATTAGTTGTTGTTCAGATTTTATTCCGATGTTGTTCAGTGTTGTTCAGTTGTTGTTCAGTTGTTGTTCAGTTGTTGTTCAGTGTTGTTCAGTTGTTTAGTTATTTGCTGTTGAGACTCGACATCTAAACAACTGTTAGTAAAGAATCTTCAAAAATTCATATCAAGCCATATTACGTTCTCGTATTGAATTTGACGTTTGGAAAAGTGTTCAACTGAGTTAATTTTTTAGAGTGTAGATAAAATAGTGTATGCAACTGCATATAATTAGGCATTAGAATGCTCGTGTCAATCTATTATCACACTCGGCTACGCCTCGTGTGATAAACAGACACTCGCATTCTAATGACCCCCATTATATGACAGTTGCATAAACTACTAATTTGGGCATCGGACATTCTGATAGATTCTTTGTATAAAGATAAAACTTTTTTGTGAAGTGGCGCCGACGTCGAGGTCGTTGACGGCTACACTCGCCTTAAATTGAACTATTGAGTGACTATATGTAAATTTTTATTATAAACTATACCAGTACATAATGGTATATGTGACAGTTTACACATTGTAAAAACCACTATCTACTGCAAACAAAAGTATGTTAGCACATACCTAACACAAAACTATTACCTAACACGGAAATTGCTTTAAAGATTTGGTATTAAATACATGATACTCAAAAACTTTTATTACTTAATCGTCATCCCCTTTCTAAAATTCTTCACACGCAAGGCTTACCACCAGATTATATTCGACATTGCTACATTATACGCGACAATTGTCGTGTGTAGAGACGTCTGTACGCATTTAAAATGGGGATTTTCATGCACGTGTCGGGTAATATGTATATTAGTTGAGCTATTGGATGCCGTGTGATGCCGGCTTAGAATAGCATCACCCCATTTCTTACTCATGGGTGTCGTAAGAGGCGACTAAGGGACTCGAGGGTTGGATGTGTATTGCAATTTAAGGCGATGGGCTGACAACCTGTCACTATAGTGATACACAGCTACCTGATTGGCCCTCAAACTTTTGTCAGACGTGGTGTTAATATCCGTTTTACGGCCGTTAACGCTCTGCCTACCCCGTAAGGAATATAGGCGTGATTTGTGTATGTGTGTGTGTGTGTAATATTGGTTGAGACTTTGCCAATAAAATTGTTCGCAGGCTTAGAATAACATCACATCATTTCTACCTACAAGAGGAAAGAATGGAGGCAATGGTTGGCAGCGTCGCCTGCGAATACAACATCGTGCACTGCACTCGCCAATCCGCCTGCTAAAAAATACTCCTCAATGAAGGGAAGCCCATGTCCAGCAGCATTGAACTATTTTTACGTTTTCAAGAAAAAACAATGCCGAAGAAACTACTCGTAAAACCAACTTCCTACATTGAAAAAGCACGTCTCATTTCTTTCTTTTTTTAACTGGACTCAGAGGTTTTAGCCCTGGGGCTTAGAAACCTACACCTGACTGATTGGTGGGGGGCAAGAGCTCACCAATAGAAGTTTGTATGGTTGTTCAAACAACCAGCCCGATCGCGCCCTTGGGACTGGGCTTAGGAGTTGTTCTAGAAAGAACGGATCGGACTGAAAGGTCCCATTTCTGACACGGTTACTGAATAAGACAAATAACATAATCTAATGACGACAGACAGAGATGTTTATAAGAACATCAGCATAAACAAGGATTGGGAGACGCGGTATACATACACACATCACGCCTTTAATCCCTTGCAGGGTAGGCAGAGCGTACCTACAAGGCCGTAAAGGTTCGTCTGACAAACAGATGAGGAGCAGTTGGAAAATTGTGTAACGCCATAGCGACAGGTTGTCAGCCTATCGCCTACTTAGTCGCCTCGCGGGGACGAAATGGTGCGATGCTATTCAAAGCCGGCATCACGCGCCATAAGTACTTTGCGAAAAAGATCGCTTGCAGACTGTATTTTGTGCAACTAAAGGCATTGCAAATATACAATTTATTGTTTGTTTCATTGCATTTTACAGTTTAGAAAAGGATAGGAGATGTCTAAGTCCTGTCATGTTGTAAAATGTAAATGGTTCTTCGCAATTTGTAGTCAATTTAGTCGCCATTGTTTTCATCGTCGCCTTATTTTAACAGACAACACGTATTTTACGCGTTATAAAACATGACATGTCCTATCCTATCCTAAGTATATTTTAGGTAAGTTAAGAGAATTGAGGCCGTGTGATGCCGGCTAAGAATAGCATCACCCCATTTCTTTCCCGTGGGAGTCGTAAGAGGCGACTATGGGAGTCGAGGGTGTGTATCGCATTTTTAGGCGATGGGCTGACAACCTGTCACTATGGCGATACACAATTTTCCGAATGACCCTCAAATGTTTGTCAGACGTGGCGTAAATGTCCGTTTTTTGCGGCCGTTTACGCTCTGCCTACCCCGCAAGGGATAAAGGCGTGATATATGTATGTATGTAAGAGAATTGATATCCCGAATTGAGGCCATTGTCCAATCAAAATTAGCGCAGAACCATATAGTTTAACTATACCTTACCTCCCATAAAAAATCAAGATCAACTGACTGCAATCATTTTTGGCGTTTCCTGAAATATTTTTACCATGGGTAGTTGTTCAGTTTCACGGTCAGAATGCACCTATAAGTATTTGGAGGGCTGTCCCTTACACCGTGTATATTCCATGCCGCCCTCCCCGACACGTTTGTCCGGCGCAAACAGCGCACACGATACCGCCACTAATTGAGAAGCGCGCAAATACGCGTAACGAGATGCGCGCTGAATAAACAACCGGCTTCTGTTGGGGGCGCACGGAACTGCTGAGATTTGCTCAAGTGACCTGTTCATTATTGTGAACAGTTTTCTAATACACGCGAAAATATTTTTCCGGGATAGATAGCGCGATCATCAGCACAATCAGCGGTCTACATCCCGACCCGATGAACCCTGGTGTCAGAGTTTTTCAACCGCCTAATGCTAGTAGTAGGCCTTTGACATGGTTGCACAATGACCGCCGTCTAAGTAATCATAGACAGCAACCGGGACCGACGGCTTAACGTGCCCTCCGAAGCGCGGAACCATCTTTCTTTTTGGACAATTAGGTGGTTCAGCCTGCAATGTCCTAACCAGATTGGGAACAAATTCACTAAGTGATAAATATCAACTTTATTCACATAGCGATAAATATCAACTTTGTGACTGCCTCACCGAAACTCGAACCCGGAACCTTTGCGTCGCAAGCAGTCGCACTACTACTGCGCTACATCGGCCGTCTTGTCGATTCCACTGCTGGACATTGGACTGACTGGCTATTTTTCTTCTTCTTTTTATTCGCGTAATAGGGCTTTTCGAGCTGTTGTTTCTGAAGCATAATCTTCATGATTTGTACTTTTTAGCGTACAAAAAACGAAAAATAGCCTCCCATTTGAATTTTACCTACACAACTGTAAAAATTGATTAACTCGGAAACTACAAAGAAACGTGGAACATACATGGGAATGATATAGATACCCCTCAGAGTAAGGCATTTATGTTTTGTCTTTGGACGTCACAATTCCGGCCACCCAGTATAGGTCAGTGTATTTATTCCTTCAGCTAACTTAGATCTCATTTTTTATAGATTATAGGAACACATACATACATACATACATAAATCACGCCTATATCCCTTACGGGGTAGGCAGAGCGTTCAACGGCCGTAAAACGGATATTAAACACTACGTCTGACAAAAGCTTGAGGGTCAATCAGATAACTGTGTATGACTATAGTGACAGGTTGTCAGCCCATCGCCTAAAATTGCAATACACATCACTCGAGTCCCTTAGTCGGCTCTTACGACACCCATGGGTAAGAAATGGGGTGATGCTATTCCAAGCCGGCATCACACGGAAAATCGGAACAAACTTCTAATTTCTGTTAAGAGAGAACATGCTGGAAATACTTTCGCAAAATAAAAATCTAGATCCCGAGTCGACACTCAAACAGTAAATAGGTACCACAAATGCAAACAAATCTAAGCGCCGATTGGTATAACAAAGTTACCTACAGAGTATGCCCGGCACTACTCAGAAGTCAATTTATTATCTGCCGTGGTGATAGCTAGTGATGGGGCATGTCGATAAAGTAACAATCGATACTTAGTTCGGTGACGAGAAACAAAATATCATTTACTTATACAGCTCGTCTCTAAAATGAGTCTGTTTATGTAACTAAAGGTCGTAAAACACTTTATCGCACAAAAACAACGAACAGAAATAAAAGAAAAATTCATAGCTAATATGCGCAAAGGTGGCTCTTTTCTAGAAAACTTTTTAATATCTCGTTTTGTTGTAAAAATCCGGTAAAAGAGACAAAAATGTCTGTAGAGCCTTGAGGAATTAATAAACTGGTAAATCAGTCAAATGTCAAAGTAAAATTTAATCCAAAATGAGTAACGTAACTCGCTATTCGTCATTTGTAACAGCTGACGATTAAATATAATTATAATAAATATCGAATATCATTTCCTCGTTGCGAACCCGATCCTGAAGTAATAGCCGCCGAACAAGAGTCGTCGATGTCGGAAAACGAATCACAAAACTGAAGTGGGGGTGGGCAGGACATTTGGCTAGACGAGATGACGGACGGTGGACGAAGGCGGTAATGGAGTGGCGGCCAAGAACAACTAAACGTCCAGTAGGCAGACCACCCGCTAGATGGACGGACGACCTAGCGACCATTGCTGGCAAACAGTGGATGCGGGAGGCACAGGACCGGCGCAGATGGCGAGAAAAAGAAGAGGCCTATACTCAGCAGTGGGTAGATGTGGGCTGATGTGATGTGATGTGATGATCGAATATCAAGCCACAGACTACCCCATCTCCCTTTAATATACATACACATATCACGCCTATTATCCCTTGCGGGGTAGGCAGAGCGTAAATGGCCGCATAAACGGACATATACGCCACGTCTGACATATATTTGAGGGTCATTCGGAAAATTGTGTATCGCTAGTGACAGGTTGTCAGCCCATCGCCGAAAATTGCAATACACACCCTCATGTCCCTTAGTCGCCTCTTACGACTCCCACGGAGAAGAAATGGGGTGATGCTATTCTAAGCCGGCATCACACGCCATTTAATTTACACACAGTAGATATTATGTTACGATTTGCAGCCGATATCTTACTCAGATTCAAAAGCGATTATTTACCTCTTGAATGATAAAATATCGATTATCAATCTATAGACTGCCCCAACCCTAGTTGAGTATGCACACGGCAAATATATTACGCGGCCGTATTTGCGGCCGACGACGTCCTACTCAGATACAAACGCGATTGGCTACCGCGGTGCGGCGGCGTTTTATTGTGCTGTGTGTACTTGGCTTAAGTTCCGTTTCTATTGAGCTGTGTGTAGTTAGCTTTAGGTTTCGTGTTTATGCTTTTATTGTGAGGACTGGGTTCAGTGAATCAGGCAAATACACAGTGGACAGATATCTTTACAGAAACGATCTCATTGTTTATTTCAACAGCATTTAGTATGAGTCCTACAACGCGGTATCAAAGTTTTTTCCGCGGAAGTTATATTAAGCGCTAATCTTATTTATCTTCTTAATTTTAATTATTTGGTAGGTATTAATATTGTTTTGTTAAATTAGTGAGATTTGTTAAATTAATTATTTTATGTCTTTTATGTGTTGCCACTGTTATTTACAGTGTGTTTTTTTTTCAATGTTTTCTGTTAGTGTGCAGGGTTGCCTGGAAGAGATCGCTTACAGCGATAAGGCCGCCTTTGCTTATATTGTGTTGTTTATTTTTGTTCTTGTATATGTTATAATTATTAATGTGAGCAATAAAGTGTTTCTTTCTGTCTGTCTTCGACTAGCAGAGAACGTCTTATTACCATTGATGACAATGATGATGATGAAGATAACTTATCTGCACACAATATGATAGTCCAACTCAGCCACAGCTCGAAGAAGATAGGCAGTCCTGGCTGCTCTGACGAAACCATCGCACTGTTCTCTCTCCCCTCTCTTGCAAATAACAAACACAATTCCTTTCAAGCTTCGAGAGTCCTAAAACGCGGTATCGAACGCGGTTTTTTCCGCGGAAGGTATATAAAGCGCTCATCTCAGACACTTATTGCGGGCTATATATTGCGGGCTATATCCAGCAGTGGACTTACTTGTACAATATGATGATCAAACTCAGCTACAGTTCTCAATAGATGGACAGTCTGCTCTGACGAATCCATCGCATTGTTCTATCTCCACATCTCTTGCAAATAACAAACACAATTCCCTTCAAGCTTCGAGAGTACTAAAACGCGGTATCGAAGTTTTTTCCGCGGAAGGTATATAAAGCGCTAATCTCAGACACTTTTTGCGGGCTATATCCAGCAATGGACTTACTTGTACAATATGATGATCCAGCTCAGCAACAGCTCTCAGTAGATGGGCAGTTCTGGCTGCTCTGACGAAACCATCGCATTGTTCTATCTCCACGTCTCTTGTAAATACAAGTAGGATTCCCCTCTAGCTTCAAGGGTCCTAAAACGTGGTGTCCAAGATTTTTCCGCGGAAGGTATATAAAGCGCTAATCTCAGACACTTATTGCGGGCTATATTCAGCAGTGGACATCTCATTACCGTTGATAATAATTATGATGATGATCACTTACTTGTACAATATGATGATCCAACTCAGCAACAGCTCTCAGTAGATGGGCAGTCCTGGCTGCTCTGACGAAACCATCGCATTGTTCTATCTCCACATCTCTTGCGAATAATAAGCAGAATTCTGCTCTGGCTCCACATACGCTGGTGCCGAGAGCGCTTCGGAGAGATTGGACTGCTGAGGCTCTTTCTGTAGACTGTTGAAGAAAATGATAGATTGGATATCAAGATACCAGTAAAGAAAGATAGTCATTTAGTGCGCGAAATAACATGTCAAATTATATAAATTTTGAGGGTAACAATAAAATCTTCAGAAACCCCGAGTTACACAACTTTTTATGGGAGTTGATAAGGATAGATTTCAGGCCTTGGAGAGCTAGAACCACGATCACAGTTCGAACTAATGGTGCAACCATGTCAGCCGCTTTCAGGGAGGTTAAAAACTACTAGGGTTTCTAGCATCTAATGGCGATACAATAGAAGAAGGTTCCGACAAATAGGTTTACAAAAATGACGAGTATATAGGTAATAAATAGGTTTACAAGAATGTCAAGACGTCAACAAGTGATAATACTTTCCTACATTGAAAAAAGTAATTTCATTTTCAAAAGGATAGGAGAAATCTAAATCATGTCATTTCTTATAGTAAGACGCAAAATACGCGTTATCTGCCAAATAAGGCGACGATGAAAACAATGGCGACTAAATTGACTAGAAATGGCGAAGAACGCATTGATATTTTTAAACATGACAGGACTTAGACTCCATCCCCTTCTAAACCTATTTGATGGAAAGTAACAGCATACACAAATTGGAGATAAGTAAATAGAATTGCCGTGTAGTGGCGGCTTATAAAGGAACGTCCCGATTCTACCAGTGGATGTTGTAAATAGCGACAAAGAGATAATCATCATCCAGGAAACGGGCAGCAGCGTTCCCTCTGAATGCAATCCGCCTGCCAAGCGCAGTGAGTATGGCAATACCCCCCGATAGTGGAAGGCCAATGTCTATCAGTGAACTATTGTGGCTGTTTAATGTTGTTCTCACATAATCCAATTCACTCGGATGACAGAGGTCTAGACACACAGTGAGGAGTGTGTGTATGCTCTCGCGGGCGTCGCCGGCTTCAGGTCTCTCCGCTTTGGCCACGCATCCAGTCAGGCAGAGGTAACTGCAACAAAATTACATGTTTGTTAAAACCTAAATCCAAAAAATATATATATATTTTATGTGTGGGACACCGAGTCGTTCATACAACGGATTAGGATTGGTCTCAAAAAGTATAACTCGGGGAAACTGGTTGGTGCAGACGAAAACTATAGGCTCACAAAAATACATTCTCTTAGCTACTCCGCTCGTAACAGCACACATGTGTCCTTGAAGTACAATACAAATCTATTGTTGCAAAATTCGACCTGAGCGAAGTGGTTAATAAAACATGGACAAGAGTGAAGTCAACAATATAAAATCAAAACTTTGCATCGACTTTGTTTACAAAGTGATTATTAACGAAGGGAGCTTTGTTTACAATGCGATTGTTTACGAAAGGGAAGCTAACTCGGCGGTGTACGTGTTAAATTACAAGATGTTGCATTCACAGGGAACGCTGCTGCCCATTTCCTGAATGATTATCCCTAAGTCGCTTTATACGACACCTACAAGTAAAATGGGGCTAATGCTTTTCGAAGCCGGCACCACTAAATTTGTTAAACAAAGCAATTGTTTACGAAAGGGACTTTATTTACAAAGAGATTATTAACGAAAGGAGCTTTGTTTACAAAAAAAAATGTTAACGAAAGGAGCTTTGTTTACAAAGAGATTATTAACAAAGCGATTGTTTACGTAAGGGAAGCTAACTTCTCCGTTGGTTTCGAGTTGTGGTGGACGTGTTGGGATTACACGTCGCAATCAGATCAAATCAGATAAACTCCGCAGATCTGAGCAGTCCGCCTATATATTTGGACCCTCTGTTTTTAATAAGATACCGCAAGATGTCCGCTATGCAGCTACCATTGGTGCATTTAAAAGTAGAATAAAAAAGTGGCTTCGTGAGTCGCAGTTCTACTCCGTAAAAGACCTCTTCATTTTATAATTTATTTAAAAGGTGTTATATGTCACGCATATAACTATCCGATGTAATGTTGCGTTACCTCAGTACGCGGGAACTTTATATTGTTATGTCTTCCTTTTCTTTTTTTTACTCAATTTTATTCAATGAATGTAATTATTATTTATTGATACGAAATTATTTGCTCTGTAGGTACGGTCGCGTTCTAAAGTGGAGTCATAGTTAACACAAACCTCAGAAAACAAGTCGCTCGCACCCGCGGCTACACTCACACAATGACACAAATGACGTATAACATACTATTATTTGACGAACTACCATTGTATAATAGGCTGAGTAGTATTGACTATTTCACTACATGAATCATTAGCTTCGGTAGCGTGGTCAGTAGCGCGGTCAAGCAAATTCTTGACCGTTATTGTGGAGACAATGGATCGAATCCCGATATCTTAGTTGTAATTTTTATTTTATCAAATGAAGCAAAATTTAGTAAATTTTGAATTACATTTTAGTTGTTGCTAGATCGTTTGCAAGATAGTGCTAAGTGATTTTTTTTAACCTAAGTTTATTTATTAAACTTCAGTGTTTATTTCTTCGAAATGCATACTATTATCAGTTTGCAGGATAAGCAGCGTATTGTTGCGCTGCAATTATCTGTGGCGCTGCATGATATTGGATTCAATTTAACTCAAATTGCTAATCAGACTGGTCTGGCCGTAAGTATAGTTTTATTTCATTACAATTGTATTTTAAATATTAAAAACTTTGACTCATAGTATGTTGGTAGCTGTGAACCGATTAGTATAAACTTTTTTATTAATAATGCTACTTTGTTTTAGTGGAAGACTGTTAAACGTTGGGTTACACATTTTGAAGAGGAAGGTAGCGTAAAAACTCGACTCGTCTTATTAATGATTCACAGCGGAGGATGATGGTGTAACAATATGAAGAAAATGGTTCTGCCGCTGGTCCAGGCGCATTAGTAGCACAAGAAACAGGGCGTGCAACTGCCGCTAATTATGTTGATATGCTACAGGAAAGCATGCTACCGACGACGCCGACGGTGCGAAATGTTTAACTGTTTATCCTGCTAGTGAAGTTCCTCGTTTTGCATTTGTCCAGGATAAATTGTCCAGTGCATCGAGCTGCCGTGGTGTATAATTGGTTGAGCCAGCACCCAGATATCCAAGTTATTCGTTGGCCAGCAAAATCTCCGGACTTAAATCCCATAGAGAATTTATGGGGTTTAATGGTGCAAAGGTGGGACATGCGCAATGAAAGAACTACAGAAGCTTTAGAGGCTCACTGCCTGGGAGTGTGGGAGAGTACCAGAGGAACAGATATATGCACTTATTTGATCGAGTCTATTAAGTGTTGTTGAAAACAGCGGAGGTAACACCAAATACTAATTATGTAAGCGGCGATTTTTACTTAAGATTCCAATCAGACCCGATCTAGCATACATTGCTGATTATCTTGTGTATTTCATTATAATATATGAATATACACAAAATAATCAGCAATGTATGCCGAAGCGGGCCCGATAAATCGTTGCTCACTCAACCTCTGTTTACCTGCTTACCCGCCTACTATTGCAGTAGGTATTTGTGGAGCATTACATTAGCAATTAAATTATGCTAAAACATCGATATATATTTATATAAGATTGATCATTATTAGTCAGTTATCTTAAGGCCTTGCTTCAATATCTTTTCATTACGAAAACGAGTACTTAAGCTTAAACCTTGAGATGTAGGCAAATAACTGATTTATTATTATTACAATTACTTTTACTTCCGAGGAAAGTGCATCATCGTTAAACATAGAACAATAAAATAATTACTAACGAAATTATTACTTAAATAACTTTATTGAAAGATTCAATCTAAGATTTGGATCATTCCTATGATCTTATAAATAATTACCTATCGATGTTTCAGCTAATGAACACTTAATATCATTTTACATAATATTGTGTTTTATCATTCAAACAAAACTATTAACTAAGTATTACGACAGCAAGTATTTTATGTAGTTTTACATACTCGTATCTTATGGTTACCAAAAGATCTCATTCATGTCATTTTGTTATTTACATAAAGTGATACCATACCTACCAATAAAATAATTTCTTACCTTACTTTTTGTTTTATTACAATATTATAGGTTTATGTTTTTAGATATAATATTTTGATACATAATTTACAATAAACATTTATAGATATAATACATAGATGAATTTATTGAAAAATATTATATAAAATAATTATTACTGGAGAAAATATGGTAAAAACATTTAAAAAACATTATTCAACATACAGAGATCGGATGGGAACCCGGTTCCGTTCTGATTAGAAGGTAAGAACTATTACCGCTAAGCTACGGTAGCTTGTGATCAATACGACGAAATAAAGATATGTAATCTATTGCTTTACTACAAGTGAACGAATAAGGATAACTATAAACAGTTTTAGACAAACCAGTGTGATGTATACTTTGTGGTGATGTAGTGGCGAATAGGCTATCACCGAGTAATTATTTCAAAGATTACATAGATGTCGCTTATAGGTGGTAATCTGTTTAAGTTTTAATGCTACGCCTTAAGGTGGACTTTTCTACTTACAGTCGATAATCTTACGTGTGTGCGTAAGTTAGTAAAGTAAGTACAGAGGATAATAACCCGTATTGCATTCTGTCAAGTGGTCTAACTATGACTCCACTTATGAATCCGACCGTACATGTTTAAAAATTTTAATGGATGAAGTGTATCTAAACCTCTGACTTGTAACTATGTTGTTATTAATAAATGTATTGTATTGTATTGTATTGTAGCGTACTTGTTAAGGGTAGGTGCTATTGAAAATAATTGTCTACATTATGTATACTTTTTTTACATTAACAGCCACAATAGTCTACTGCTGGTCATGGGCTTCCCCCTATTTGGGGTATAGCTATACTCACCACGCTTGGCAGGTGGAATGGCGGGCGCATTGCAACTTGTTGCATTCACAGGGAACACTGCTACCCATTCCCTAGATGATTATCCCTAAGTCGCTTTATACGACACCTACGAGTAAAATTGGGGTGATGGTATTCAAAGCCGGCACCACTAAATTTGTTAAACAAAGCAATTGTTTACGAAAGGAGCTTTGTTCTCAAAGATATTATTAACGAAAGGAACTTTGTTTACAAAGAGATTATTAACGAAAGGAGCTCTGTTTACAAAGCCATGGTTTACGAAAGGAAAGCTAACTCCGCCGTCCGTGTCGAGTGTCGGTGGACGTGTTAGAATAACACGTCGCAATCAGATCAAAAGATAATCGCGACGATATCCTTTTCCTTGTTAGCCAACGTGTTAAGGGGCTGACACGAGCTAAAAACTGGTCCCTTTTAAACAGGGTGGAATTCTGCCGATTTGACCGTTCTTTTCGAACATGGATGACAGCTCGGTCAAAAATAAGTTATATGAAAATCGAAACAATAACTTACTAGAGTTTGGAAGGCGATCATTATGATAACAAACACTTTATTGTTTCATATGTATGTTTCACACAGTACGCGTTATAATGCTACTTATTTTAGAGGTAACTTAGCGGTTTCTATCGAGCCGTGTTATCAGTATCGTATTTTGGAAACAATAATACAATAGAATATAATCCGAAGATTATTACTTTTGGTTTTTCTGTATTTTAACTTGGATGTAAGTCGCGAAAACATAATTCTGAGCTATTCCTGTCTTTTTCTTGTAGTAGGTACTCAGACTCGACTGTCTACCTACATCATAACTTTGGTTACTCAAGTTTTAACCAAAACACTGAACTTCGCCTTAAGTTCCGCTGTAGCCACGCTGCTGTAGCCAACAAATTAAAACCAAACAATAGCGTGTTGATGTAGCGGGATGATCCCACACCAGACTTGGTTCGACCGGGTTGCTGTAGCGCTAAGTCTCGAAAGTTATGCAACACCGCAGCATATAAAATAGGTACTACTATAAAGTGCCTATCTAGCTATTTAAGTAACATTATAGTAGTGAATTTATAGTATTTGTGTTAGATTTTAAGTCGTATTTTTACAAGCTTTTATTTAACTTGCCGCGTTCGTTTGTTTGTTAGTTAGTTTGTACGGGTCAAATCTTGGAAGCAAAATTTGCGCCACTTCCGATTTCTCTAAAATTTTGCATAGACATGTAAATTGGGTGACAATGCAATATTATGATGTCAAAAAGCTGATATGATGATGGAGCCGGAAGGAGGTCATAGCATCTTAGAGATGAAACTATGTACCCCTATCGAGTTTGGGCTCGTTGGAATCGTCTTGCCAACCTTCTTCTTCTAATAGTGCACTAAAATAAATAAAAGCTAGTTGTACCCCTAGCATAGCAACACTTAGCTAAGTTAAAGATTGGTCATCGAATAAAAAGCAACGAAGGAACCGATGAACCAATGAATTTAAATAAAAAAATTACTAGAAATGACTTGAACAAGATGATCAGGGACCGTTGTCGTTGTAATGCCATCGAAACTTATTTCTGTGCCTCTTATGAAAATAGGTTCAACTGAAAAACTATACTTTACATTGACATTATATTGCCATTGTGATTTTTTATACTTTAATCTGTTATCGGAATACGAAACGGTCAAAACCATCTAACTGACACTTTATTGAAACACAACTGAGACGTTTTTCAAATAGCTGAATACTGCGCTTGACCATTGACCAATGGCAGCAAATTACCGCGAATCATCAAAAGCCGAAACCTTTTTAATTCAACATTCGCAAAGAAATGTAAACATTTATTTTTCCAAATCCCCATTGAGTACAGTCGGCCGAAAAAATAATTGAGAAATTAAAAACGCCTCAGTGGAGCATCTCAAGCCCCCCCGCAGCCGAGCCAATTATGTCTTGTGTAAATATTTGGGCTGACTGTACAACGTGCAGAATAAGCCAGCGGTGCTCAAAGTTTGTGAAAGATGCGATCCCTGGGGGGTCTTCATCATCATCATCATTGTCCTCACACGTCTGTGACAGACGATTTAATCAGTGTCTGAGGCAAGACTTTTCATGGCTGTATAAGCCGATACGGGAGCGGCATAATTTTCCGCACGCTGTACAAGTGAAGGTGGAATTTGAGACTTACACATGCATGTTTAGATGACGCTTTTGCCTTTTGTTAGCGAGACCAGAAAACCAGGCATTAAACAGGTTAGATAAAGAAAGAATCTGTTAATGGCGGCCGACGCTACTGCTATCTCGCTTGCACTGTGGCTCTCACATATACTAGGCAACGATTTTTTCCACCCTCACACTTAGATAACCACCTCATTCTTTATCACACACACACATATCACGCCTATAATCCCTTGTGGGGTAGGCAGAGCGTAAACGGCCGCAAAACTCGGACATTTACGCCACGTCTGTCATTCGTTCGGAAAATTGTGTATGGCTACAGTGACAGGTTGTCAGCCCATCGCCTGAAATTGCAATACACACCCTCGAGTCCCTAAGTCGCCTCTTACGACTCTCACGGGAACGAAATGGGGTGATGCTATTCTAAGCCGGCATCACACGGCAAATTCTTTATCTGTACGCGTTATAAGCTGTATTTTACTATCATCACATTCTTTATCTGTACGCGTTGTAAGCTGTATTTTACTATTCAACAGCCGCAAAAGATTTGGTGTGCATATATCTAAAGTTGTATAAAGATACATTTCAACTTATAAGGAACTTTAAGTTAAAAACGCTTAAGTCTTGCGATTCTGTCTGTCTGTCTTCGCAATTATGTCTTGTACAAATATTTGGGCTCACTGTAAAGCGTGCAGAATAAGCCAGATGTGTTTAAAATGTGTGTGAGATGCGATGTCTGTGAGGTTTCCCCACATTAAACTGAGTGCAACAAACCTTAAGAAAAAATTGAAAGAGATGCAGCATGAATTACTCGATATTTCAGGTATAGCCGGTCTTAGGGCAAACATAAGTATTTGTTGTCCGTCATTATAATAAATCTAATAGTGCTTAAAAATTAACATGTTATTGCATGTAGGAGATGATTTCTTTTTCGTTCTGAAATAAAATTCACAAAACCTGGTTTGCTTCAAAATCTTTACTATCATAAAATGTTGACAACCTCTGATATTAACAAAGGGAGTGAGCTCGGTTAGCAAGATTGCGTTGTCTGATTAAATCATAAATGTTAGCATCTTCCTTTATCTTTCGAAATTCCATTATTAACTGAAGATTGAAAATCATTATCTGAGATTTACCTTGAAAAGAGAAAAATACGTTATAAAACATGGCGTCCTAAGGAATGACGAAAATTCGAATAAGGAATTTAGAACGAACTTCTCCGATTGGTTTGCGGCTAATACCTCTTCTATACAAAGTTATAAATGCAGTTCTGTAACGAAATGTTAAACTGTTATTTCGTCCCTCGCATTACAAACTGCCTTAACTGACATAAAGGGCGTAACTGAGTTAAGACTACCTACGTATATGATTTTTTATGCTTTATAATGTCACAAAGTGTCGCACCTCTCAGTATTACCGTTTTTGAGATATACCATATTTAGAAATGTCGCATCTACAAAATCATTTATTATTATTTTTACTAAATGACGTAAATATCATACGACTATTAGTAACAATAAAAAATATTTTTTTATTCTCTTTTATCAGAGACGTATGTAACTTAAGTCATTTAGTGGTGTAATATTATTTCAGTTTCAAGCATTTGAGACTATTTAAAATAAGTTAACTATGAAAAACTAGTTGTTATCTGCTAACTCATAAGAATCATTACGGCCTGAATTTAATACAGTAGCGGGGAAAGCCACTACTGAGCGCCGCGAAGTAGTCAGTTACATCTACATCAGCCTATTGCAGTCCACTGCTGGACGTAGGCCTCCCCCAGGGTACGCCATAGGGCACGATCCCCGTTTTCGCCATCCAGTCGCTACCAGCCGCCTTTTTTAAGTCATCGGTCCACCTGCCGAGGCGTGTCCTCCACTCAAGAACCCGTTTACTCCACCGTAAATCGACATTCTACGACAGATGTGCCCAGCCCACTGCCACTTCTGTTTGCTACATTTCCAGACCATGTCCGTTACTTGGTCTTTTTGTAGATAGTCTCATCCCGGATTTTATCCATTACAGAGATACCGAGCATAGACCTTTCCATAGCTCTCTGAATGACATTTGTAACCGGTGGGCCAGTTTAACTGTCAGGTTCCACGTCTCGGCTCCATAGGTCATGACTGGTAAGACGCACTGATCGAACACCTTGGTCTTGAGGCATTGTGGCAAGGGTGATTCCAAAATGCTGCCTAGCCCAGCTGTACAGCTTGTACACTCTCCTCAAGTAATTTCTTTTTAAGTTTTGTTTTAAGGACAGGCTTACTTATACTTTCATTAAGTATATTTATGGTATTACATAACCTAGGTACAACAAAGCGAAGGGTTCATTCTCCGTAATAATTACAGCTCCTTGGTTCAATATACCCGTCTCTTATCGGCCCTAAGTGATCTACTAGTGGTTTAAATATTTTATAGTAATCGCAGTTGCATTGTTTTAAAGCTATCAGTTATTTAACTTTTTCATGCACCGGCAGTATCCTACACACCTGGTACAGCTGTTCGTAGTAATCCTTGCATTTGTGTTTAGTTTCACTACTAACTAGCATCTTTAAAAATCTTATCTGAATTGATTTAACTTGATTCAAGTATGAAGTAAATGTTCTACCATACACACTCAAGCTGTAACTTATGTACGATTCTACCAGTGCATGGTACACAGTGGTGGTTTTGTACTTAAACGGATATCGTTGCCATTTGATAGAGGCTTCTTAGCACCTCCACATATCGCCAATCTACTTGGCACCGCTGCAAGGACCCTAAAACAGCC
Source organism: Tuta absoluta (assembly GCA_027580185.1). Lineage (NCBI taxonomy): Eukaryota > Metazoa > Arthropoda > Insecta > Lepidoptera > Gelechiidae > Tuta > Tuta absoluta. Next base: position 2,005,284 of record JAQAHW010000066.1, on the reverse strand, counting down.
CAGGTTTCGATGGAGTCAAAGGCTTTTTCGTAGTCCACAAAGGCCATACACAGCGCTTTGTTATACTCCTCTGACTTCTGCATAACCTGCCGTACAGTATGGATGTGGTCCAAGGTGCTGAAGCCTTGACGAAACCCGGTTTGTTCCGGTGTATGGAAGGCGTCAAATCTTAATTCCAAACGATTCGTAACGACTCTCGAGAACAGCTTATAGACGCGGCTCAGAAGTGTGATCGGCCTATAGTTTTTGAGGAGCGTTTTATCTCCTTTCTTGAAAAACAATACCACAACAACTCTGCTCATGCCTTCGGGGTTGTCCCATTGGCTATAACAGAGTTGAATAAATAGCCTTTTCAGCTCCTCCAGGACAGGTTTTCCACCAGCCTTAAGTAACTCAGAGGCCACTCCGTCTTCACCGGGTGCCTTTCCATTCTTAAGCTGTTTAAGAGCCGCCCCGATTTCGTCTAGGTACATTCACGTCCGGGAGATCGTCTGTAAAGTGGCGAGAGAGTGGAGCTCTGGGGTCTGTGGTCGCGTCAGGTGGAGGTTTCTGCGCATACAGTGAGGCATACAGATTTCCGTAGAAGTCCTCAACTTCAGCGAGAATCTCTGGCACCGATGTGACAGTTACACCATCCGAGGTAGTTAGCTTTGCTAGATGACTCCTTCCCAGTGTCTTGCTAAAGACTTTCGACCCCCGATTTTTCTCAATCGCCTCCTTTGTGAGGCGAGTGGTCCAGCTTCGGAGGTCACGTCTCAACATACTTCGGATCTTTTTGTTAAGTGACTTGGGATCTGGCAAAGCATCCTCTAGTGTTTCCCATCTAATTCGCATCAGTTTCAAGCTCTCGCTTGAAAGTTAAAACTTCTTTTCTGTTAGCCTTTTCGAAAGTGCCTCCTAAAGTAGTCAGTTACAGGTTTAAAATTTTTAAGATTTACTAGCACCCAGAAGTTTTTACTGATGTTGAGACTGATAAATAGTACTTAGTAGTTTTTATTTATCTTGATACTGTTACATTGTACTTAAAAGTTTTTACAAATTTGAGATTGTAGGTAACATTTTTTTTTTAGTTTTCATTAATTTTGAGACTGTTAGATAATACTCAGTAATTTTTACTAATTTTGTGGCTGTTACATGGTACTTAGTAGTTTTCATTGATGTTGAGACTGTTACATAGTTCTACTTTTTAATAATTAAAGAGTAAACCGTTCTTATCTGAAAATAAGAAGTGATTAGTTTTGTTTGTAAGAAGAAAAGGTTTTTGGTTGTTTTATAGGGACTACCAATAAAAGTGATAAGGTACCTATACTGAGTTATTATTGAACTACCTTCAAATTATAATTAACTACTCCGCTCGTTAAAGCACACATGTGTGCTTGAAGTACAATACAAATCTATTGTTGCAAAATTCGACCTGAGCGAAGTGGTTAAACTAGTTTCGATATCCTTATTTGAAAGAAAAGCTATAGGAATTCAAAAAGGAATATGTCTCAATCAAATTAGTGATTAATTAAGATAAATGGTAAAACAAAAACAATAAACAATCAGGAAATTCTGAACTAACTATAAGTATTTATTTTATTTTAGTTTCACTTTCAGTTATCCCGGAAAAATCTGTTAATCTACTAGAAAAGATCGACTTAACTACAAATTGTATCCGTACTAAGAAAAACAAAGTTATCACAAAGTGTCACATCTGTTTCGTTCATTAAAATCATTAAGAAATGTAAATATTTAATGATAGCGGTTAATAGATTAAAAAACTAAATTTTTTTTTCAACATAAATATACTTTTAATTTTCTGATAGCATGCGCTAATCAAAAGTTATGGAGTGGAATTTGAAACCCAAAACCGCAAAAGGGTTGCCCTGAACATTTTACTGAATGCTAGTTGAGTCAGTTTGTGATGGGAGGGACGATTTGTAGTCGATGAACATTTTGAGACACGCAAACTTATTTTTGTTGACCAGTCAAGAAAAACCATCTTAAAATTACAGGTTGAAAATAAATTGACCTCAAAGTTTTCATAAAATGTTGATTTGACTGAATGCAAATGTAAGTTGGTTTCTTTAAAGAGTTGATAGTACGGACCTCCTTAGCGACGGGTAAAGATAAGTTTTATCTTAAATATTTCTTACCTCCATGACAGGGGGTTTGAAAAGGTCACTTTGAGAAACAGGATTGTTTTAATAATGTTTTCTAGAGGATTTTGTATAAACAATATCCATACATACTAATATTATAAATCTGAGAGCTTGTGTGTGTGTATGTATGTTTGTTACCTCTTCACGCTCAAACGGCTTGACCGATTTGAATGAAATTTGGAACACAGGTAGAGTATAACCTAGAATAACACATAGGCCACTTTTTACCGCGGGAAACAACTATTACCTACCTCGGAAAAATGAGTGGCAGCGGGTGAAACGCCTGGGCGGAAATCTAGTATTGCTATATAGAAATGTTCATGACTATTCAATTTTGTATTAGCGAATGTTTTATAGCCGTGTAATGTCGGCTTGGTTGTGTGACGATTTGTTTCTGAAACGGCCCTCTGATATTAAGCCTTTACGGCCGTGTACGCTCTGCATACCCCGCAAGGGATAAAGACGTGATATGTGTATGTATGTAAGTGATACTGGTGATACAATATGAAGCGAAATGAAAATTCTTGTAATTCTTTTTAAAATCAAACTTCAAAGAACGGGGTTTCCAGTACGAATAGTTACTAGAGGTAGATATTTACGCTACACGATTAAGATGACTAGTTTTGGTCTCATCTTCTTAGGGCAAACATAGGTATTTGTTTTTTGATAAATCTATTAGAGGTTAAAATAAAGATGTTATTTCATGTAGGTGATAAGCTGAATTCATTCTTTTTCGTATCGATCCATATACAGTATAAATATACCCTACCTTTGGAGAATTCAGTATGTAATGTTAAAATATATAATATTTTTTTCTAAAAGAATAAACCACTTTGAGAAACTAATTTGCTTTTATTTGTTATTTGATCATCCGTGAATTAATAATTAATTTTTTTAATATATTGTTTGATGACGTCATTAGGGAACAATCATTGCAATGCAACGAACAAATCAGACTTTATTTACATAAATTTCACACTGAACGTAGACTAGCATACTAGAATTTATAGTTTCTAATTTCAATGGTTATCTTGAAAGAGATCATGAAAGAGATTCGTTTCATTGTTGGTGAGTATGACGTCTCACAGGTCAAATGAAGGTTATTTAGTTTTTATCATAAATAAGAGTAATCTTAAACTTTTTTTTACTTTTTTAACTAACTAAATATAAGAATATTTTATATAAGGCTAAAAGATCTTCAAATGGTTTTCTTATTTTATGTCTTCCAGCTAAGCCTGACATACCGAATTCATGACGTAAAATACTTACGATAAAATCTTTCAAGTCCATTCTATTTCATTCATACACTAAAGAATGTTGCCAACACAAATCGCGTTCGCTCACGAGAACCATAAATATTATCCACAGTTGGAGGTTGGAGTACAGTTAAATATAACCTTTAAAAGCATCACGGAAATAGATTACATTTATTATTTTGTATGCTGACGGTAGTTCCACATTTTATTCCGGTTGTGTACAGGGTGGATTAATATAAACAATAATAAAACATGATCAATTTTACTAGTGACCGTTAGCGAAATCACGGATCGGATGATGATAAGGAACAATTTGCTCCAAGTGAAATAGGTCGAAAAATTAAAAAGAAAATTAGACCTCTCGTACAAATTTGCCGATTTGAGTTACTATGAACGCTTAAAATATTGTTGTCATATTTCGACCTATGTACCCTGGGGAAAGTTGTTCCATGTCGCTAGCCCGTACTCTGTTTACAGTATCGGTCACTAGTAAAATTTCAAATTATAATGAACAAAAACGATTCTGAAAAGTAGGAAAAGAAGTGGTTTTGTATGTAAGACAATCTGTGTTTTTACCAAATCTAACTTTTTATTTATTTGACTTTAGGGCTCAAAATCTTAAAATTATTTTGAGGATTAAATCGTGCATAAGAAGTATGACATATTATGTCTATGTCTAAAAATATCTATAAACTATTTATACACTGATTGCCAGTTTGTAAATTCTTGATTATGTGGTAAAAATAGCTCAAAACTATATCATTCCATTCTACAAAAACTACCAAACCTACTTTGAATAGTTCAAAACCACTTCCGTTTACAAAAAGACTCTTTGCTTTTTAAGCTCGTAAAAAACTTAAATTAGGTTCGTTCCAAAAACAAAACACCGATATCACAACGGCCTGTATCAACTAGTGGCGCCAATCACGGCGCGTTCCAAATTCAAACGCGCTAATGGAAGTAGACTACGGTGGCGCCTGCGCCTCTGGGTTGCCAGAATCAGATATATTTCTTCGAGAATAGTTTTCAAAGACTTTAGTAAATGCAGCTTACACATTTATTAATCTGTTATTAAGAATGTACGGCAGTGATGTATAAAGTGCTTTACGCGAAAGCAAATAAATAATCTCATTAGCATCACAAAGAACTTAAAAAATTTTCAACAAAACCACGTACATTGCCTGTATCCTGTGATCCATTGTTGGTTTACTTGTTGGTTATAGATTTATTAAGTTTGTTTTTAAATTGGTTCGTGGTAAATCCACTTATGGCATTGACAAAGTCTTCTACCTTAGGTACTTATTGCTCAAAAAGCTTTTTTGTCTTGTTATTTGCTCTAGTCTTGGAAAGCTTACAATTTACCCTAAACGTGGATGAACCGTTTAAGTAATTTTCTGACTGATTTTGGTAAATGCTATTTGAATCCCCGTCAATTCAATCAGAAACACGGGTCCTGGCAACACCACTACAAAAATGCGCCCAGAGAGACAAATGCGTTGGAAGCTCTCGGCACCTTTTACGCGGTGATGCATACCGCCATTACTGTTAGGAGTACGATGACAGAACCATGCTTATATGAACTCTGACAATGACAGAATTTGAAAAGACATTTTTCATTACTAATGAGTTTACTCGACTATCTGGACTATACTTTGTCTGAATAGGTATTCCAAAGAATGTAAACAAACTTGATAAAAAGGGAGAGTGTACCATGCGCCAGCAAGGAACAGAAAATAATAGCTGTCACATAGAAACATTGTTTACATTCTTTTAAAAACGTACTTGGGCAAAGTACAGTAAGACAGAGAGACTGATGAAGACGAAGCAAGCCCATTCAGAACGTCCATAGGGAAATTCTTATAACAACGGAATACATCAATCTGCTTGGCGCCAGACTCTGATGACAAGTTCAAGAAAAAGTTAAAAGAAATGAAGTCCTCTACGAGGCCTTTCTCCGTGTATCCAAGTGGGTACGCTAAGCCGGAGTTAAGGCACAGAATCCTTCCTTCCTTTCGTGTGGGACAAAGAGTCGATGAACGGCCCGATGAACTCTAGTGTCAGAGTTGTTCAACCGTCTTCTACTACTAGTAGGCTTCTAACATGTTTGTGTCATGACCGCTGTCTAAGTAATCATAGACAGCAACCGGGACCGACGACTTAACGTGCCCTTCTAAGCACGTAACCATATTTCTTACGGACTATCAGGTGGTTCATACGCAATGTCCTAACCTAAGAAAAGTGATAATATTTTACAAATGGTGGTGGCGTAAAGTTACGTGTGTAATTAACCTGGCCAGCCCCGAGGCAGTGCCTTTATTTTTATTTTTTATCCCGCCCGAGCCGGTTTTCTATTAGGACAATACAAAATTGTTATAAAAAAAAAGAAAATTGCGTTATGTAAATTTTTTTTTACAAATACCGATCATGACGTCAATAAGTGATAATACTATCCTAAATTGAATAAAGTTATTTCATTTTCATTTTCATTAAGTTTGTTAGTGCCCACCGAACCAAGATCGTTTGCGCCGCAGGCAGTGGCACTACCACTGCGCCACATCGGCCGTCAATACTTAAAGCAAGGCTTATTGCTGTAAATGGCGAATCTGTGGAGGCGTTGCAAAGAGTCAACCGGTAGAAGGATTAGGTTACTTAGATCATCTATCTTTCCTCAATCTACGAGATGGACCTCTTCTATTCAGACCCCGGGACACAACTGCCAAACTAAAAATTCACGGCTCTTTCAAAACTGGTGATGATTCCCTAAAATATTGAGGCACGTTAAGTGCGTGAGGTATGTTAATTCCTCGAGAGTATTAATTCAAATTCCAGCTGAATATCAAAGGATTTCCTCCAGAACAGCTGTAAAGGAGTTTTCAGCGTTTAATCATCACTTTGTCAGTGGAGTGTGAATCTTTGTGGAATTAAGTGGGTTCAGTGATTGGTCTTCTCTACCTTTTGTTGGTGAATCAAGAGAGATTGTCTGTGGTGTCTGTAAAATGCAAGAGAGATTGTGTATGTAGATGATTCGATGTGTTTTGTGCTTATTAACGACCCAATTTAATTTCAATGGAAAAGACAATACCAGAGTCTTAACTACTGAATACCAAATTTTAAAACACAATTTTTTTATACTTGCCTGCGGTTTAAAAATTACCAAGATTTCTAAAAATTTAAAAATAAAGTTAATTATTTGATTGCAGGAACATATTTCCTTAAATGCCAACTTTTAGGATCCAACCCCAGCTACATAGTTACACACCATATGCATGCGCATATTGGAATGAAATGAACCAGAAAGTCAACAGGTGCCATCCCCATTAGATTAACCCATAAACGACTATAAAGGCCTTACAAAACCGCTCAGACGAAAGAAATCACTTTTGAGGCGTGATTTTATAAAGGGTGTCAAAAAGAGCTGAATTTATGAAGGGGTTATTTCATATGGGGAATATAAACAGCCGTAATACATCCACAGCTGGACAAAGGCCTATTCCATGAGCTTCCTTAGAACGATTTTGGGCCGACTGCATTCAATTTTCCAACGCTGCCTTGGGTCGTTTTAAAAAAAACCTGTGTTTGTTTTTTACACGATTGACCAACCAAAAAGGAGTGTACTGTTTTTAGAGTTCATGTATGTATGTAAATATGTGCGATTCTTTAAAGTGCTGCAACTCGGTAACCACTGAACTGATTCGAATGGGAATTGTATCGGAAGAATCCTTACATTATCCCGAGTGTCTTTAATGTTTTTTTTATTATTCCTGTTATAAGATACTTGTTCCGTTCTTTGAATGAAATAGTTTCATTTTTAGTAAGTCAGTTAGTTAGTAATACCCCGCGTAGTTTTAAAATAATATGATCAAAATTGTTAAGAGCCAGAAGACATAATATATTTTAATACATTTAAATGCAAACAGCCTATACATCACAAAATAGAGTAGTGCGGGGCACATTGTGACAACTTCATTTCGCATTAAATAAACGCAAATAAAAATGTTAATATATTTTAAACAAATTCAGAGCGCCGCACCCTCGTAGAGAGGGGCAGGGCGAATGCACTCAAATGATTTTGTACAATAGCAGATTTTTATTTAAATTCAAACCGGCTGGACAATTTGAATAATTTTTTTGGCACAATTTGGTAATTATTTTACCTGTTTTAAGGTAGTTCGAGAGCCCAGTGGTGTCCAGCCTGAGAATTTTTCCTGTTTGGGCTCCACTGGGCTAGGTGGGTATGTTACACTTTGTGTCGTGATTCCTTGATACATATATATTGCAGGGTGGGCAGAGCGTAAACGGACGTTAACGCGACATCTGACAAACTTTTGAGGGTCATTCGGAGAATTGTGTGTCGCCAGATTGACAGGATCGCCTAAAATTGCAATACACACCCGAAAGTCTCTTAGTCGCTTCTTACGACACCCACGGGAAAGAAATTGAGTGATGCTATTCGAAGCCAGCATCACACGGCACATGAATTTCTTGATGGAACTTTATAGTCTAGGTAAATTCAAAACTTTATACACAAGTTACACTAATCTATTTTTAAATTAAACTATAATGCAACCGGTTTCGTTACAACATCATCAATAGGAACATAAACAGAAAAAGTGTAAAATGTTTTTAATTTACCTTATCTGTTATGATTATTAATGTGAGCAATAAAGTGTTTCTGTCTGTCTGTCTGTCTGTTTTAGGTGTTACTTGTAACTGGCTAGTCTAGCTATCCGAGTTTGGTCTCAGTATGTTTGTCAATTTATCAATTTGTTGAAACTGAAATTGAAATTTACTTTATTCATGTAGGATAGTATTATCACTTAGTGACGTCATTATCCGTCATTTTAAAAAAAAGGAATTTGTAAAGCACAATTTTTCTTCTTTTATAACAATTTTGTATTATCCTGATACAAAACCGGCTCGTGCGGGATACAAAAATAAAAATAAAATTGTGGAACTTGTGTAAATTTTTGATAGGTTTTTGTTCTTGCCGTGTGGTACTGGCTTTGAATAGCATCACCCCAATTCTACGCGTAGGTGTCGTAAAAAGCGACAAAGGGATACAGGGAATGCGCAGCAGCTTTCCCTGTGAATGCAACATCATGAGCTCGGTAATCCGTCAGCCAATCGTAGTGAGTATGGCAACACCCCCCAATGAGGGGAAACGCATGTCCAGCAGTGGACTGTTTTGGCTGATAATGTTTAATAGAATATTCCAGGCTGCAAAACAGATTTTCCATAACAAAGATAGTTCCATGCTTCAACCGACATTTTAGCCGTTCAGTCCAGGTTGCTGTCTTTGGTCAATTAGAAGGCAGTTATTACACAACTACGTCAGAGGCCTACTAGTTACAAAGAAAGCGGGTTAAAAACTCTACCACTTAGGTTCATTGGGTCGTTCGTTGACTCGCACTATTGCTTGAATGCGATAAATTTATTAATTTGGTCATTCAAGACATTCTGCCGGTAGGACATTCTGAGCATTGGTCATTATGAAAAAGTCACAAATCTTCGAAATGGGGACTACTCTATCAGAAAGTTCTTAAGATTTCCATAAGATGGCGTTGTGCGAAAGTGAAATTGTGACAATTGGGTCTTGTATACTTTTCATCTATTTACATGCGTTATTTTTGGAAATAAACTTTTTCAGTTTAGCCCAGCGCCATTTTAGTGCACTTAAATATTAAATAGAAAATTTCTTATGGCTTTAGTTACAAAATGACTCACTACTCCAACGCCCAGAGTAAATATTTAAATAAATAAAAAACATTAGCATAGCGAGGGGAGTGCGGGGTAATCTGCAGTGCAGTAAGTAATGCGCTGATAAATGAAATTAAATCGCACAAACAAGTGCTTCTACTAGCCCCGGGCTCCCCCTGATCATAGTTGAGTGGATAGTGATGGGACAAACATAAAACAACGCTATAATGGATGTAAAGGACGATGTATCAAAAACTTTGCAGGCGTGATCAGTCCATGAAACAGAAATGCTTTTATCTAGGAAAATTATGTTACTAGAGGCTTCACCTGCTGCTTATCATTTTCCCGTGGGAATATGATATTTATCCGAGGTAAAACATAGCCTTAGTTAAACAGGGACGGTGTAGCTTTCTAATGGTGAACGAATTTTTGAAATCCGTATAGTAGATACGGAGTTTATAAATTATATAAACACATACAAACAAATATTTCCGCTTTATAATATTATTGTAAATTCCGCTGATACACTTTTATTACAAAACTTTTAGTTTTTAAGTTAATGTCAGGGTAATCCGTTAGTTTTGGGCAGATAAAAAAATATTTAAATATTTTGTATTCAAAAGTCTGAATGCCATATGACATGAAGTTTTTCCGCGGGAAAAGCCTTACTACTAAATCCTAATTCTCTAATATTTTATGCACGTAACAAAGCACCATAACAATACTGATTTTAGTCAAAATAAAACCAAAACTATCGACACTGCCCATCCCCACAATGGATAGCAAAAAAAGAGCATCGCAACTCAACATGTGCACGCCAATCTGTCGTGCCGAAACGCTACCACAACCGTCTCTTTCTAACACATAGGTTTCCATATTGCCCCAGTCTCCCCTCTTGCTCTAACACCCTAATGTCATACGCACTTAGCTTGAAGATTATACGAATTCGATCGAATGAATTGTTTTGGATTGTCAAAGTCGATTATTGTATAAAAAAAAGGAATAAACAAGGTCTAATGTTACTTAGTCGGATTACAGGGGAATCTGTTCGGTGATTACTCGATTATAAGGTTATTGAATTACAAAAGATTTTCGCTTCATACTTAACATGGTTGTGAACCATTATGTGAAACATTTTGATAAAAAATAGAGTATCCAGAAGCAGTAAAGTATGGGACAAATGGTGTAGGTACGCTTTTTACTTCAATTGAATAAACCACTTCTTGAAAAGAACATAAAGTAGGGTTTAATTGAAAAATTACGACTATTATATCTTAGACGATGGAGAGATAAAGAGAAAAACGTCAAACCTAACATGAGGCTAACCAGTGGCAGTAATTGACTCGGTGACATAAAGTAGACACGGTTTTGAAAGAAACAAATTCACTAAATAATCCTGCAAGCTTCATCTAAAATAGACTGTCTTTAGACTTTAGCCACAGACGTGTGAGGCCAATGATGAGCCATAAAATAAGAAAAATAAGTAAACAAAATGAACCGTAACTAAATTTATCAATTTGATTTAAGGCAAGTGTAGTTTGCAGTTTTAAATTTTACTTTAGGATAATACTAAAAACCTGGGCATCGGACATTCTGATAGATTGTTTGTATAAAGAGAAAACTGTTTTTTGTGAAGTGGCGCCACCGTCAAGGTCGTTGACGGCTACACTCGCCTTAAAGCAAAAATTGAAATAAGCAGGACATGTAACAAAATACAAGGACAAGCGATGGATTCCCAATTCGCACTCATAAACACACACCAACAGATGTGAGCAGAAATCTAACCAATAACAGGGCTAAACATCTCAATTGTGGACGCCCCGCTGAGACGTGGCGCCCCGTTGTGATGTTATGCCACTGTTGTGCCCACTGCATTACGGCAACTGCCCACATAATTATAGGTCCACTGAGAGACAATAAAAAAAGTTATGACGGTTTTATTGGCGGTGGTAGTTTTGCATGGAGTGAATTCTGTAATGATTTATAGAATAAACGTGGAAATAAATAAGAGAGTGCCGATATAATCTGCAATGCAGCCATACAAAAATAAAGAAAATTATTTAGAAGAAACAAAACCATTTCTAATTTGGTTCCGTCAATGATAAATAAAATTACATAAAATCATAACGTATTTATTGCTGGCAGTTTATAATGAAAAATAAAGTAGGTTTTAGGATAAGTTTAAAATAAAGTAGAGAAAAAGCGTGTGATGAAAGCATACAATTTGCTATGTACAGGACTTTAGAAGGACACGTTCTGAAGTATCATAGAAAATACAGGTTGTACAGCAGGATCAAAATTTTGAAGAAAGCTGTTTTGTTTCATGGACAAATTTCGAGCTAATAATATCTTAGGGGTCGTGCACAGATAACGTAACGCAATTTAGGTCTGACCAGGAGGCCAATCGCGGTATTTGTCAAAGGTTTTACCATTTCAACGTAACGTTAGCGGTTCGGAAATGGTTTGGCAATGGTAAATGTCAAAAACGCTATCGCGGTATTTTTTCTGAACGTATTAATCGTTAACGTTGCCAATGTAAAACCAAACTTGAAACGTTAAGAGCTTGCAATGAGTATTGCAAAATACTAGGTGTTACTTTCATAATCGATGATCGATTATGCATGTAAAACGGCTGTATAGCAATAATTACCTCAGGCTCTACGCCTTTTCTTAGATTTAAGAATATTAACTGTACAAGTGATCTGTGGTTTCCCATATTTTGTTGATTTCTATGTTTTATTTCGCTATCACTAAAAAAACAAGTTTATTAGATAGCCATCTACTTTTATTTAAAGATCCATGGGATTTCTAAACCCCATCCATAATGTCGCGTAATGTGCAGTACTATTTTCAAATGTGAAGTATGAAAATATGATGAATTACATAGGAAATTAAGAAATTGGATTGCCGCCGTGTATTTATTGGCTTTTCAGTAAGTACATAATATAATACGTAAATAAACAACATATGCTTCAATGGTTTTATGATTCAATTTAGCTGTCGGGTGATTTCAGCCTCAAAGTTGTCTCTTCCCAACCGCAATGTCTTGTTAAATTTGTTTGTCTCAATGATATACTATTTTTCAGGTTTGGAACAACGTAAGACAGGATGAGATCTAAATTAACTAGTTTCATCCAGTCTCAACATGGCACCAGAGGTGGACCTCCAGTAAATGTCACCCTCGGCAATGGAATAGAGGGTGGCAAATATAATAGGACAAGATGTTAGGCTTTGCCAAGTGTTGTGGAAGATCCATTCCTACAGGTACTTACATATCCATTTGAATTTAAAATTACAGATTTTTTAATTTTTGTTATGTGATAATTGGTTAGAATAGCATCACTTCATTTCTTTCCCAAGGATGTAGTTTGTCAGAGGCGACTAAGGGAGTTGAGGGTTTCATGTGTATTACCACTTTAGGCCATAGACTGAGAACCTGTCTCTATATAGATTTTTCTTAAACAGCCCACACATATTTATCAGACATGGCCATAGCGCCATAGCAACTGTATTTTTGCAGCTGTTTTCTTTTTGCCTACCCGGCAGGCATTAATATGTAAAAATATAATTTTTAATAAGATTGCTGGTTTTTTTATATTTTTCATCCAAACTGCGATACCCTAGCAAGGTGCATGTTTTTGCCCAATTAAATTTTAAGATCTTGTTGACGTAAGCAGAAATAAAGAATTGAGAATGGATAACCATGGTGCGTTTTACTTTTTATGTCTAATAAATCTACAAAAAATTACGAGAAAAACTGTGTTTTTACTTTTTTCATATCTCAAAAAATGGGCGAGATATTTAAGTTCAAAGTGTGTATTTTCGGGCGAAGCTTTTTAAAAACGCGGGCGAGCGCAGACTAGGCGATGACGTCACGGCTCGAGTCATTCGGCAGTCGCGCTTACGCTCGCACGCCGTCGCGCAGTGAAATTAAATATTATAAAATAAAATGCCAGGGAAATACTGTATTGTGCCGCAACGTTTAAACTCCACGGTTAAAACACCAAATAAACTCTTCTTTTATGTGCCTAAGGACCCAAAAATAAGAAAAAAGCGGCCGTAAAAAGAGTTGATTCAATAGGCCTGATTCAAAGTAGGTATACTTTAACACAGACTAATGTTCAAGTATACCTACCTACATATGGACGTACTCACTACGTACTTAGATTACGAGTACTTGGCCATCCTGATTGCTTAAGTACCTACCTATGTAGGTACCACCTTGTCGTACCTACTCTACTTGCAACGGTACAGGCTAGTGTGTGTAGGTGAATAAAAGGGTACATATAGGTAGATGCGTGGAGTAGACATGCGCCTCCTTGCCCCACACTGTAGGATAACAGTTGGCTGAAGTAGGTACGCGTATGCGCCTCCTTGTCAAGGAGGCTGCCGCCGTGGTACTGGCAAGTAGGTAGGTACGCGTGGAAACACATAGGTAGGTAGGTATGTACTTCAGGATGGACGCTTATACACTCGCCAGTTCTACGGCGAATAGGGAGGTACGCGTGGAAACACATAGGTAGGTAGGTACCTACTTCAGGATGGACGCACATGCACTCGCCAGTTCCACGGCGAGTAGATAGGTACGCGTGGAAACACATAGGTAGGTAGGTACCTACTTCAGGATGGACGCACATGCACTCGCCAGTTCCACGGCGAGTAGGTAGGTACGCGTGGAAACACATAGGTAGGTAGGTACCTACTTCAGGATGGACGCTCATGCACTCGCCAGTTCCACGGCGAGTAGGTAGGTACGCGTGGAAACACATAGGTAGGTAGGTACCTACTTCAGGATGGGATGGACGCACATGCACTCGCCAGTTCCACGGCGAGTAGATAGGTACGCGTGGAAACACATAGGTAGGTAGGTACCTACTTCAGGATGGACGCACATGCACTCGCCAGTTCCACGGCGAGTAGGTAGGTACGCGTGGAAACACATAGGTAGGTAGGTACCTACTTCAGGATGGACGCTCATGCACTCGCCAGTTCCACGGCGAGTAGGTAGGTACGCGTGGAAACACATAGGTAGGTAGGTACCTACTTCAGGATGGACGCTCATGCACTCGCCAGTTCCACGGCGAGTAGGTAGGTACGCGTGGAAACACATAGGTAGGTAGGTACCTACTTCAGGATGGGATGGACGCACATGCACTCGCCAGTTCCACGGCGAGTAGATAGGTACGCGTGGAAACACATAGGTAGGTAGGTACCTACTTCAGGATGGACGCACATGCACTCGCCAGTTCCACGGCGAGTAGGTAGGTACGCGTGGAAACACATAGGTAGGTAGGTACCTACTTCAGGATGGACGCACATGCACTCGCCAGTTCCACGGCGAGTAGGTAGGTACGCGTGGAAACACATAGGTAGGTAGGTACCTACTTCAGGATGGACGCTCATGCACTCGCCAGTTCCACGGCGAGTAGGTAGGTACGCGTGGAAACACATAAGTAGGTAGGTACCTACTTCAGGATGGGATGGACGCACATGCACTCGCCAGTTCCACGGCGAGTAGATAGGTACGCGTGGAAACACATAGGTAGGTTTTAACGAGCGCGAACTGTAGGTACCTAGGTACCTTACGTAGTATTACCTTGTATTTTTTATCACACACATTTTGATTGAGTTGAGGGAGTAGGTACAGTAGGTAGGAAACTTATGGGTAGGTACTTCAGGCAGGATGGTCATGAACTCGCGAGTAAAAGTATTTATATCACCGCCCATGGTAGGTATGTAGGTACTAAATAAAAAAACACTATGAATCAGTTGAGGTAATGCTTATATATACATTTTCATTTTCATATTTATTCCGATTTCTGATGGGAGGTATAATTCTTATTTACATATTATACAATTATACATAGTTATAGACGTTACGTCGCACGTGATCTTTGTTTTGAGTGCTTGGCTTCGCCAACAAACTGCTATGCAGTTTGGCGATATAATTTTTTTGTATGACCTATGCGCTATTTTCTTGAATAAACTAATTAAAAAAAAAAAAAAAAAAAAAAGAATTTTGGCAGCGGTAAAATCTTTATTCATCATGAAATATTGGGCCACCATCAAACTATCAACTTTTGGCAGATTGTCCGACTGACCTTTCACAAATCCTGCTTCCATTTTACACACTACACTTATATAACATACACATAAACACCATATACAGTATTTCTTTGAAAGAACGAAGAAAATCGAAACAAAATCACCGAAACGTGCAGCGCGCTGTGTTGCGGTCGCGAGGTGTACCGAGCCGTGACGTCACAGTCTTAGCGCGCGTAATCTCAGAAATTCAAAATTGGGGTAAAACTTCTCTTCGTCATAACTTGCGAAATACTGCATGTATTGAAGTGAAATAAAAACTAGTGTAATGTACATGATCTACACTCCAATTTAAAGTGTATATGAAAGTCATATTTTGACCCCTCAGGCTTATCCATTGAGATAAAGGTGTCATATGTGTATGTATGTAGTCTTGGGGGAAGATAGAAATACTATACAGATATCAATAATAAAAAAGTTGTTATTTTTTACAGCAGGAAAACATCCCATTTGTATGGGACACAGGGTATCTGTTTACACTATTATTATATTGTTACAGCTACCATCGCCTGATGCAGGGGATCCCCAACAAATTAAACAGCAACAAGAGTCACAACATGGATGTAACCTAGCTTAGGAAAAATAAAATAAACAAAGTATATTATGATATTATATTTCTTTTATTTATAAATTTATTCCACTATCGCTTGCTCCCTCAGCTAGTCTAAAAATATTTCTCTGTCTCGCCGCTCACTGTCCACTTCACTTGCTATGTGTGAATAAGGCTTTTGGTAAGTAGAAAGCGAGTGCACTAACTCACCCCCTATTGCCTACTGTACTTGCTACGAGTGATCAAGTCTTTTGGTGAGTAGAAGGCTAGTGCACTGACTCATCCTCTATCTATTGTCCAATTTACTCGCTGCATGTGGTCAAGGCAATCATATAAACAAACACAGCCAAGAGCACTGACTTGCCACTCTCTGTCCACCACACTCGCTATGTGTGATCAAGGCTTTTGGTGAGTAGGAGGCTAGCACACTGACTTTTCCTCTTTTGTCCAATGTACTTGCTACATGTGGTCAAGGCAATCATACAAACAAACACAGCCAAGGGCACTGACTTGCCACTCTGTCCACTGCACCTTATAAGTGATCAAGGCTTTTGATGAGTAGAAGGCGAGTGCACTGACTTTTCCTCTATTGTCCAATCTACTTGCTACATGTGGTCAAGGCAATCATACAAACAAACACAGCCAAGAGCACTGACTTGCCACTCTCTGTCCACTGCACTTGCTATGTGTGATCAAGGTTTTTGGTGAGTAGGAGGCTAGCGCACTGACTTTTCCTCTTTTGTCCAATGTACTTGCTACATGTGGTCAAGGCAATCATACAAACAAACACAGCCAAGAGCACTGACTTGTCACTCTGTCCACCACACTCGCTATGTGTGATCAAGGCTTTTGGTGAGTAGGTAGGAGGCGACCGCACTGACTTTTCCTCTATTGTCCAATGTACTTGCTACATGTGGTCAAGGCAATCATACAAACAAACACAGCCAAGAGCACTGTGGTGGACAGAGTGGCACTCTGTCCACCACACTCGCTATGTGTGATCAAGGCTTTTGGTGAGTAGGAGGCGACCGCACTGACTTTTCCTCTATTGTCCAATGTAGGTACTTGCTACATGTGGTCAAGGCAATCATACAAACAAACACAGCCAAGAGCACTGACTTGCCACTCTATGTCCACTGCACTTGCTATGTGTGATTAAGGCTTTTGGTGAGTAGAAGGCGAGCGCACTGACTTTTTTTCTATTGTCCAATGTACTCGCTACAAACAAACTCATGTCAGAGTGCACTGACTCTACACTCCACTCCACTACACTCGCTGCATGTGATCAAGGCATTTGTGGTATTCTTCCTGCGGCTCTAAGCTCTTTCTTCAGCCACATCCTTCTCATGGGCCCTATCGAGGGTGTGGAGATAGAGCTCAAGCATTTTTTTTGTTTAAAAACGTATTTAAAACGACCAACGTCTCAGCAAAAGTTGCTCTCGACGAACTACAACAAAAACGTTCATTTGACAGCGTCTGAGACCTTCCCAACGTAACGTTAGTGGTTTAAAACGCTGTCAAAAAATTACCGCGATACCAAACGCGTACTAAAAGATCGAACGTTCGCCGCTCCAGCGTAACTTCCAAACAATCGCGGTAATTTATAACGTAAATACCAAAACAAAACCAAACCAAAAACGCTACGTTACGCACTTTTCGTATCGCGGTAACCGCATGAACGGAAACGTTTCGACTTTTGTTTGGAAGTTACGCTGGAGCGGCGAACGTTCGATCTTTTAGTACGCGTTTGGTATCGCGGTAATTTTTTGACAGCGTTTTAAACCACTAACGTTACGTTGGGAAGGTCTCAGACGCTGTCAAATGAACGTTTTTGTTGTAGTTCGTCGAGAGCAACTTTTGCTGAGACGTTGGCCGTTTTAAATACGTTTTTGATTAAAAAAAATGCTTGAGCTCTATCTCCACACCCTCGATAGGGCCCATGAGGTGGACGTGGCTGAATAAAGAGCCTAGAGCCGCAGGAAGAATACCACAAGTGCCTTAATCACACGCAGCGAGTGTAGTGGACAGAGTGGCAAGTCAGTGCTCTTGGCTGTGTTTGTTTGTATGATTGCCTTGACCACATGTAGCAAGTACATTGGACAATAGTGGAAAAGTCAGTGCGCTCGCCTCCTACTCACCAAAAGCCTTGATCACACATAGCGAGTGCAGTGGACAGAGTGGCAAGTCAGTGCTCTTGGCTGTGTTTGTTTGTATGATTGCCTTGACAACATGTAGCAAGTACATTGGACAATAGAGGAAAAGTCAGTGCGCTCGCCTCCTCCTCACCAAAAGCCTTGATCACACATAGAGAGTGCAGTGGACAGAGAGTGGCAAGTCAGTGCTCTTGGCTGTGTTTGTTTGTATGATTGCCTTGACCACATGTAGCGAGTACATTGGACAATAGAGGAAAAGTCAGTGCGCTCGCCTCCTCCTCACCAAAAGCCTTGATCACACATAGCGAGTGCAGTGGACAGAGAGTGGCAAGTCAGTGCTCTTGGCTGTGTTTGTTTGTATGATTGCCTTGACCACATGTAGCGAGTACATTGGACAATAGAGGAAAAGTCAGTGCGCTCGCCTCCTCCTCACCAAAAGCCTTGATCACACATAGCGAGTGCGGTGGACAGAGAGTGGCAAGTCAGTGCTCTTGGCTGTGTTTGTTTGTATGATTGCCTTGACCACATGTAGCAAGTACATTGGACAATAGAGGAAAAGTCAGTGCGCTCGCCTCCTACTCACCAAAAGCCTTGATCACACATAGCGAGTGAAGTGGACAGTGAGTGGCGAGACAGAGAAATATTTTTAGCCTAGCTGAGGGAGCGAGCGATGGTGGAATAAATTTGTAAATAAAAGAAATTTATTATTATAATAGACTTTGTTTATTTTATTTTTCTTTAGCTAGTTTACATCCATGTTGTGGCTGTTAATTCGTTGGGGATCCCCTGCATCAGACGATGGTAGCTGTAACAATATAATAATAATAGTGTAAATAGCTACCCCATGTCCCATGCAAATGGGATGTTTTCCTGCTGTAAAAAGAAGCAACTTTTATTATTATTGATATCTATATATTATTTCTATCTTCCCCGAGACTACATACATACAGTTATGACCCTTTATCTCAATTCTTTATTTCTGCTTACATCAAGAAGATCTTAAAATTTAATTGGACACTAACATGCACCTTGCTAGGGTATTGCAGTTTAGATAAAAAACTTAAATAAACTAGCAATTTTTAAATTAAAAATTATATTTTTACATATATTACCTGCCGGGTAGGCAGAAAGAAAACAGCTGCAAAAATACAGTTGCTATGGCGCTATGGCCATGTCTGCTAAATAAGTGTGGACTGAATAAGAAAAATCTATATAGTGATGGTTCTCAGTCTGTGGCCTAACGTGGTAATACACATAACACCCTCAACTCCCTTAGTCACCTCTGACAAACTACATACATGGGAAAGAAATGAATTGATGCTATTCTAAGCAGTCATCACATGAAAAAATTAAATAAATTAAGTAATTTTAAATTCAAATGTATATGTACCTGTAGGAATGGATCTTCAACAACACTTGGCCTTGACATCTTGTCCTATTATATTTGCCACACTCAATTCCATTGAAAAGGGTGACATTTACTGGAGTTCCACGTCTGGTGCCATGTTGAGACTGGATGAAGCTAGATAATTTAGACCTCATCCTGTCTTACGTTGTTCCAAACCTGAAAAATAGTACATCATTGAGTCAAATTTAACAAGACATTGCGGTTGGGAAGAGATAACTTTGAGGCTGAAATCACCCGACAGCTAAATTGAATCATAAAACCATTGAATCATACGTTCTATATTTAAGTATTATATTATGTACTTACTGAAAGGCCAATAAATACACGGCGGCAATCCAATTTCTTACTTTCCTATGTATTTCATCTTATTTTCATACTTCACATTTAAAAATAGTACTGTACATTACGCGACATTATGGGGTTTAGAAATCCCATGGATCTTTAAATAAAAGTAGATGGCTATCTAATACACTTGTTTTTTTAGTGATAGCTAAATAAAAACATAGAAATCAACAAAACATGGATAACCAGGAAAACCACAGATCACTTGTACAGTTAATATTCTTAAATCTAAGAAAAGGCGTAGAGCCTGAGGTCATTATTGCTATACAGCCGTTTTACACTCATAATCGATCATCGATTATGAAAGTAACACCTAGTATTTTGGAATACTCATTGCAAGCTCTTAACGTTTCAAGTTTGGTTTTACATTGGCAACGTTAACGATTAATACGTTCAGAAAAAATACCGCGATAGCATTTTTTGACATTAACCATTGCCAAACCATTTCCGAAC
Source organism: Tuta absoluta (assembly GCA_027580185.1). Classification (NCBI taxonomy): domain Eukaryota; kingdom Metazoa; phylum Arthropoda; class Insecta; order Lepidoptera; family Gelechiidae; genus Tuta; species Tuta absoluta. Next base: position 1,985,179 of record JAQAHW010000066.1, on the reverse strand, counting down.
CGCTAACGTTACGTTGAAATGGTAAAACCTTTGACAAATACCGCGATTGGCCTCCAGGCGTTATCTTTCATACTAAAAGAGCGTTACAGTCTACAACGAGGACGGGAAGGACAAAAAATATATAAAAATTGCGTCACGTAATTTGTCGAGGACACCCTACTTATGATGTGGTTTGTTAGTAATAGGTTTCTGCTTAAAAAACCGAATAAGCGCGTTTCCATTCCTCTTTGGCAATCTCAGAATCCTTCCCAACGCGAATATTAATCACCCAGATTGCTATCCAGAACCCTCAATCTGTCAGAGTGTTAAGTGCCGTGAGATCAACCAGGTGCACCTCACACCCCCAGGGTCGGGGACTCGGGAGTTGAGGAGCCTGGGAGATATACCACTTGCTCAATCGGGGGTGAAATGTAAGCATCAGATTGTAAGATACAGTTACAAAATCACGCGTATATTTCTTTACAAATTTTGAAGAGAAAACACAAAATATTCAGGAAATTTCAAAATCAAGAATTCGTAACTTACGATTTTTTAAATTTACAAAGTTTTTGACGAACAGTGTTTTCAATATACAAAAACAAATAAATTCAATGCTAATATTTTATGGGTGATTTCTATTCATGAAACTCTAGCCCCGAGGAACACAGGTCGAAATATGAAAAAATGGACCTCCCATAAAAAGTGACACATTTCTGTATGGGAGGTACAATTGATTTTTTCATGTTTGACAGAAGAATGTAAGAACTCATCTTAAAAATATTTACACTGAAATAAATCGGACTATATAATATCGTGTTTCATTTCGCACTAAATACTAATAGAAAATTGCAAAATCACGACGCATTCAACACAGAACACAACACGGTGGGTGACTTTTGTTCGTCTAGTACGATCATACGGACTGCCGCTCCGTGCATTGTAGAGCACGTTATTAGTATAGACGTGCCCCTTTGTTTTCTGCCATTGTCGTGCCTCTGTCGTTGTGCAAATGTTTTGTGTAACTGCATATGACGTTTGCAAAGGAGAGTACATAGCATTTATACTGATTAAAGTAGTTTTTAAACTTGCATGATTAAAATAAGTCAAAGTTATTGAAACGCTTTTTTATGAGAGTGTAATTCGTTGTTTTTTAAATTAATCGTAACATTTATATGCTACTTGTGGTCCGCCTAGCGGTTTCACCCACTGCCACCCATTTTCCCGAGGTAATAGTTGTTTTTCCGCGGTAAAAAGTAGCCTATGTGTTATTCCGGGTTATACTCTACCTGTGTTCCAAATTTCATCCAAATCGGTCAAGCCATTTGAGCGTGAAGAGGTAACAAACATACATACACACACACAAACTCTCAGAATTATAATACAACCCTAATCTCTTCAAAGTAAGAGTGAACAGGCTTCTTCTGGGTGAGCTCGCTCCATCTAAGACTCTGTCTCTGTCCTATGACCTAGACAAGAGTCAAGAGCAAACCCATTCTTAATAAAAAAAAAATGTACGGATTATTTGAAACTTATCACTACATAGTATAAAACAAAGTCGCACTGTCATGCTTAGATTTTTAAAACTACGCAACGGATTATGATGCGGTTTTTTTAAATAGATAGAGTGATCTAAAAGGCAGGTTTATAGGCACCTTGTACCGCGAAAAGCTTTGTTCCTTCAGGAAAACGGGTAGCAGCAACACCTACTACTAGTAGTAGGTGTTGGTAGCAGCGGGTGAAACGGCTGGGCGGGTCGCAAGTTGTATTACATATTAAAGTTACGTTCCCTAAAATCTTTCGATCATTGATAAAATTATGTTTCGGAAATCTACTAGCCACTCGTAGAAGATTGGGCTTGTACATTTTTCGGTATTTTTTTCCCAAAAGACAAGAAGAAGAAATTTATTTTAATAATAATGTTATTCATCACAACCATTACCATATCATTATCCAAAATCTCCCAATCATTACCCCACAACGGTAGTTACATGTCTCAAAATCACCAATAATAATATCGGCGCAGCATAACCCCAAAGGACACATGTCGCAAATGTGGTTTCAATGTATTCTCGAGAGAGAGCCGGTTCAGTTACCGGCGTGTGACATTTTGACAGCGATGTCAAGGAAGGGAAAGGTCGCAAACACGCTTGATTGGCACATTTCTGAGAATAGCGCACAGATTTTTGGGACTGATTTGGGAAAAGCGTTCGACAAGGTATAACACTGCTATAAGCAGCAAAGGAATATCAAAATGGTTACACATATAAATAAATAAACAATATGATAATTTTTTGAAGCTGAATAGATTAGTTAGAAGATACAATTTATTACAATACATATTGATCGATCAGTATTATTTTAGTACCGCAAGGTTAAATACTTTGTCCAGCGCCTTATCTCCATATCTTTTTAACATAATGTTTTCAACATAATCTTACAGAGAACGGATTAAGGATATAAAATAAAAATATGGCATATAAAACTTCAAACCGTCAAACCAAACTAGAACAGTCATGGATTTATTAGTACCGCATTCACAAAAACCGGCACATGCCAGTCGCGTGCGGCGGTGGTGAATCCTCACGGGTCCTCGGTTCGATACCCGTGCGGTGTCACCGATGTCTCTACATCATACACACGTGGCATAGATATTACACTAGTTTCTGCAGTGGATGAAATATGAGCTCTCTTGCAAAATTATAGGGTTAAAAGTTGACTGTAGGTTTGAAGCTTGAAATTGATCATAATTTCTTTGGTCACGCGTCAAATAATTACATATAATTGTTTGCGTTCATCTAATTTTATTTGTCGCATGACGTTACGATTACGAGGCGGTAATGTTATATAAACACGCTAAAATATTTTATGTTTTGTTTCCACTAAAATCTTCAGTAGGTAGCATCAAAAATATATTTTTTCAGCAAACGACCCGGCGAACCCTAGAGTCAGGGTCAAGTAATCATACGACAATAACCAGGACGGACGGCGCACCGTGCCCACCGACGCACATAGTCATTTAACAAGTCGATGACCTAATTCGTACCTACTTCGATTTTTACTATTGCCCTTTAGGTTAACCCAGAGGACACTTAAAAAAATTGGCACTGGAATATTTCATACACCCTCTTCAAATATGCCCCCCTTTTCCACAACTAGTGCAGACTTCTAATCAAATTGCATTGCACAACCCAATGGAGCACAATCAATTAACTAATGCCCCGTCAGTTCGAATGCGCGAATTTTTTCGACTGTGTTGTCATTGTATTTTATGCTACGATGACGGCCATATGGCGAACAAGTGCAAGTAGAATGTGAAGGAGTAAATGAGGCATAAGATATTACTTTGGATGTTTTAAGTGTGGCGATAATGGCCACTTGCGTGGTAGATGCTCATGTAGGGCCCGGCAGATGCAGGACTTATGTTTCTACTTTTGATTTGACAATCAGTGTACACTGGAGTTCACTTGTATTACGTTTTCTTAATACCTACACATGGTGTCTTGACCTTGATCATCTGAATCAATGCTTATAAATTTTTATTCGTTGTTAATATTGTGAAAAACATTGAAACATATTATGAGACTTAAAAAGTAATTTGAAAGGTTCTTACAGTTTCAATAGGAAAGCAAACATTATAAAGTTACGATCCGTACTCATTTATTTTTTTAAGCACATCACTCCCCAAAGCTCAATGCAAAACTACATTTTAATTAACCTCGGAACGACATCTGACAGTAATATATTCAAAACAAACACTCAACATTACTTATCAACCATTTTAAAATCATCCGTTCTGTCAGCTACTTCTGTACGTTTCAGAGATCATTTTATTTGGTTAGTTTACCATTGTAAGAGGACACCTTTTTCCTTGCTATGCGTGTAGCAACAGAGGTCATACTTGTTGGTTGTGTAGCACAACAACCCTATTTTTAGGGGTGTGAGCGTCCCGTCACCTGTTATTAAATCGAGCGAGCATCATTCGAACACAAATTGAATAGAGCCACCCCTTGGTGAGTAGTGTTATTGCATTATGTTGTTCGTGAGCAGATAGTGCCTAAGGGCTACTGTGTTGTAGTGGAAACAGATGTATTGCAGAGACATGGGCTACGTAAGATACATTTCACAGCACAAATCAGTAACCATATGTACAACATTTCTTTTGAATAGGTACCTAATAGACTGGCCTATACAATAGGCCAGTCTTTTATTGGTGTCAATCAGATATTGGTGTCAAAAGTCTATCTAAAAAGCCTTCCAATTTATTCTGGTACGGTTGTTTTTATTTAAGAGCATAAGTTTCAAAAATTAAAGTCGCTTATTTTTTGTAGGTTTGCGTTATGTGTGTCGTATGTCTGTAAAGCACATATTTTTAAGCTTAATTTTTTACGTTTGTGTTATTCTGCGATTCATTGTATGGTACAAATAATACATAGACAAATATATTTATTTCGCATCGTAGCACATTTATTAAATTACCTTTGAACTGTTTTAAATTAAATTATATTATAAAATATACCAGTATTGTCCAGGTGAGTTTAAACAGTGTAAAAGCATACACCTAAAATGACATTTCATAATAAATTGGATTTCAATAGACTAGAAACTACAAGTCTTTAATATTTTTGAAACATGAAAACCTAGACATACTAACGCAAATTGGTTATAAACATAATTTCGATTTTATTTTTGAAAATTTCTACTTAATATGTGTGCTTGTTTTTAAAGAAGTACATCTATCTTTTTTATTTGATTTGATATTTTACAGTGATACGAAGTTTAATAGATAGGTACTATGCACAAAATATGGTGCGCTGAAATATAGCAAATAGTTTTATTTTATCTGAAACGCTAAATTTTGCAATCAAATTATTTGGCGACATATTGATTCAATGAACCGGCTACCGTTAAAATCTCTTGTACCGCCCATACACAGATGTACGATAATAAAAAATAAATATTGCTTGTGAATATCAAATAATCGACGGACCCCCGACGATTGTAATGAATAAAAAATGTCCTCTCTTTAAAAATTGCGTGAAGTTGTGGCCTCAGTGAAGGCGGTAATGTAGAGTATTTGTGACTGATTGTATAAAAGACGATTGTACTAACGCTGGTTTGGTTGACATGATTTTACACGCTCTGGCATGATCGGGCTATGAAACTGAACAGCTTGTCTGTTGGAACAGAATGTTGAAAAGCGATAACTTTGTTTGGACTTTTAATAGAAGAAAGAAAGAAAATTTATTTCATGGCAAGCCCACAGTAGGTACACGGCATGGCGTCACAAGTAAAATTTATCATCATCATCAGACCACATCCACCCACTGCAGGTTTTAGGCCTGTGCTCTATTGCGTCAATATTCACGGTCCTGTGCTAAACTCATCCATTGAGATCCCGTCAAATTGGTGATAACCACCGGGCTGATGTCTACCCTTGGCAACTACTATGTGACTGCTTTTGTCCACCGTCCGTCAAGCCTTCTTAGCACGTGTCCTGCCCCTCTCCACCTCTCTCTCAATCTTGTGATTCGCTTTCCTACATCTTCGTTTTTCGTCCTACGTCGACAATTTCTACGTTAGAAAATGATTATTTTGGTTGAACTTGTTCCGGTTATAAACTCACTATTACCACAACCTTAAAAATTGGGCGTTCGGGGTATATTCTCAAATTAAAACATTGGTCAGGTTTAACTCGCTCCGCTGATGAAATCGCTGTCACAGCGACCCAACAAAATGTGCGTTCGGGGGTCTATTTTCAATTTTAGAATTAAGTCCTCAGCTTTTTAATTTCTATATTGGTGGGCGTATCTGGCGACATGGCGTCTCATTACAGGAGGCTTTGCGAGGTCCATTGGCTTTTTTACTTTAGCTATAATTGATCGCTTGGTGAATTGGTGTTTGACTTTCATCATTTTGTATGGATAGAATATTATCCAAGAAGTTTAGCTATATAGGGTGGAAGTTTACTAGTGACCGATAGCGAAATCTCAAGACGGGCTGGTGATAAGGAACAACTTTCCTCGAAGAACATAGGTTTAAATATGACAAATATATTTCATTTTCCATAGAAAATTAAATTCTTAAGATGTTTTTGGGCTTGTAAATGTTTGAGGTTATGATGAGGTATAGATTTCGAATGTATTTTAGCTAGTCGAAATAATCAATACAATTATTCGCCTATATCCCTTGGGTAGGCAGAGCGTAAACGGCCAAAAGAAACAATAATTTACGCCACGTGTGACAATCATTTGTAGTCATTCGAAAATAGTGTATCACCAGTGTCATCGCCTAAAATTACAATACACATGTTAGGTACCCTCCAGTCCCTTAGTCGCCACTTACGACACTCATGGGAAACAAATGGGGTGATGCTATTCTAAGCCGGCATCACACGGTAATACAAGCTCGTTTCTATGGTTTTATGCGAAAAATACTATGATGTGATCTCACCAAAAAGAGGACTTATTAGATAATAAGGTACATTTCGTTCAAATTTTAAATATAAACACTTTTCATTACATTTTTTCAAATAACAGTCCATTTTTCTTGCACCTAATGGATTTACTATAGCCGTAAGCACATAGTACCTATAGATATATAGTAGGTACCTTTTTCAACAACCCTTTTCTCAAAAGGAGCAATCGCACCACCGCAATCATTCTAAGGGCTCTTCATAATGGAGAGAGTTCGAGTAGTTAAGTACACTTCCCGATTGTAGCCGGGAATCGAACCTATTACCCTCTCGATCGGATGCTACTACAAACGAGTAATGCTATTATGTTTTAAACGCGTATTCGATTGATTCGTAATTTGTTTCTGAGTTGGTAATTTCATGAACTTAAGAAAGAAATGAAGTTTAGCCTTAGATTAATTAGAAAAGAACTAAAACGATAAGAACTAAGTTTTTTTAAACGGAGATTAACTTCACTAAAAGTCTATATTTAGTTTATTTTTCTACTTCGCAAACCGTATTTAATTTGTGAATCGCAACATTCCGTCTTGACCATGTTAGTATGATATTTTCTTGAGTTTGCACAACTAGCACTCATCACAATAAAACAATTTTACGTTTTATGCTAGGCATTTAAGAAACAGATGGCGGTAAAACAATAATAATTTAAATTCAAAATAATGACGTCAAACACCTTAGTTATCCGTGACCACAAACCGTACGTAGAATGACCGTAGGAATTGTAAAATCTAAAATTAACACAACTTAAATCCACGCATATATTATCTAAATTAAAAGCAAAAATATGTAAATCGGGCAGTGTCTAAAGAAATTCAACCTTTGTAGAATTCAAATGTCTTAATGGCAATACTATGACCATGTGGAATGGCCATACTATGATCCCTCAAGTTAATCACTATGGCCCTTGACACAGAGATCGATAATCGCGAGTAATCCGCCGAATATCGGTCTCGCGTAACCCTAGTTTATAGGCACAGAGTAATGTGCGAGGGAGAGTCCCTTTTTCTTGTTAAGACTATTTGGTTGTTCAAACAACTAGGTTTAGGTCGTACATACTTTACGAACTGTATTTTATATTTAAACGTAACATTAAGAGGCACAACAGTCCACTGCTAGACTTAGGCCTCCCCTTATCGGAGGGTATTGCCATACGCAATACCCACCACAATTGGCAATCGAAATGGCGAGCGCAGTGCAAGATGTTGCATTCACAGGGAACGCTGCTGCCCATTCCCTGGATGAATGTTATATTTTCTATTATAACATTATATTTATTATTAGCTGTTACCCGCGGCGGCATAACTGTTGAGTGGTGATAAAAACTATCCTATGTGATAATCCATGTTACCTTCCATATGTGTGCCAAATTTCATTACGTGCGTGAAGAAGTAACAAACATACAAACTTTCGCATTTATAATATTAGTAGTGGAAACGTGCGCAATCTCTGTCTCCCCGCACTACTCTACGAGCTACATGTGACATATCACAGGCCCATATGTACACAATAGGCCGCCTGTCGCACATGTTTACTACTGAAGGGAATGGCGTCGTGTTTATGTTCTAGTAGACGTGTTTTGCAGTTGATTAAAGTGGTCAGTGAACATGATCATTCAATTCAAAAATGCTTTTTTGCACACGAGAAATACCGCCGTGTGATGCCGGCTTAGAATAGCATCACCCCTTTTCTTTCCCGTGGGAGTCGTAATCGTAAGAGGCGACTAAGGGACTCGTGGGTGTGTATTGCAATTTTAGGCGATAGGCTGACATTCTGTCACTATGGCGATACACAATTTTCCGAATGACCCTCAGATATTTGTCAGACGTGGCGTAAATGGGAGTTTTTTTGCGGCCGTTTACACTCTGCCTACCACGCAAGGGGTAATAGGCGTGATATATATGTGTGTGTGTGTGTTTATTGTACACAAGAAATTTCCTAAGTCCCTTAGTCGCTTCTTACGACACCTGCGGGAAAGAAAGGGGTAATGCTATTGTAAGCCGCCATCACACCGTCACTTTTTATTTTTGTTAATGTCAAAAATGACAGCTACGAACAAAGTTCACGCTTTACTTGATTGGAATCGCAAAACTAAGCGCCATATTTGACATATAGAGGGTGTGATTGTTAATCAGTACGGGGTGTTTTTTAATTAAACATTTGTTTAGATTTAGCGCATTACATGGGCGCGGCGTTAAAGAATAGGTTTGATTTATGTTGACGAATAGGGGTTAAAGAAATAAAGAAAAAAGTGTAAGCATTCCGAATAGGTATATAAATTACGTATACATAAAGTTAAGGTTCTGGTAAGTATGCAGTCATACTGCAATACTATCTAAAAGTTTGTTTAAACAGCTTGACTGGTGCCGGCTTATACTAGCATTGCATCACCCCATATATACCCGTGGGTGTCGTGAAAATCAATTAAGGTTTGTATCCAGGGAAAGCAATATCTTGCATTGCGTTCGCCTGCAAGTGGTGATGATGGCAAATACCTTCCTACATACATAAATCACGCCTATATTCTTTACGGGGTAGGCAGAGCGTTAAAGGCCGTAAACCGGATATTAACACCACGTCTGACAAAATTTTGAGGGTCAATCAGATAACTGTGTATCGCTATGGTGACAGGTTGTCAGCCCATCGCCTAAAATTGCAATACACATTACCCTCGCATCCCTTAGTCGCCTCTTACGACAACCATAGGTAAGAAATAGGGTGATGCTACTCTAAGCCGGCATCTTCTTCTTCTTCAAATTTAAGAGTCAAACTCTTGTCGGTGGAGTAACTTCCAATCTTCTCTCCTCTCCGCCAGTGACTTGACCTCTTGATACGACACGACATCACGCGCCATAATACCTTCCTAAAAGGGGAGTAACATGTCCAGCCATGGACTGTTGTGGCTGTAACTGTATTATAGTATACTGGTGAACGAATTATAATCCGATGATTTTTTTATTCTACATTAACAGCTACAATAGTCCACTGCTGGACATGGGTCTCCCACTATTGGGTGGTATTGCCAATTCGCAACGCTTGGCATGCGGATTAGCGAGCGCAGTGCAAGATATTGGATTTATTTATCTATTAGTCGCTTTTTACGACACCCACGGTAGAATTCTGGTGATGCTATCCTAAGACGGCATCACACGGCATTTGATATTCTGAGTACCAAATTTTTAAAACACTTCCCGTGTTAGGTATACAATTTTTGAAAACTTGCAAAATTTTCAAGCGCGGGCAGGATTTGGACCTGCGACTTTCGCATTACTAGTGGCGACGCCTCTTCCATCTGGGCTACCGCAGCTCATTTCTTGCCCGCCAATTTTGCAAAATGTATTTTAATGCCAGTAACGCTTGGCATGGCTCGATCTACCGGGTTAGTTTTGCAACTAATAACCGGCGACTAATTCTATCTTTACAGATTGAATGTAGTCTAAGCGATGAAAACCAGCGATAAATTGAGTACCAAATTTACTGGCATTAAAATACATTTTGCAAAATTGGCGGGCAAGAAATGAGCTGCGGTAGCCCAGATGGAAGAGGCGTCGCCACTAGTAATGCGAAAGTCACAGGTTCAAATCCTGCCCGCGCTTGAAAATTTTGCAAGTTTTCAAAAATTTGATATTCTATGTACCTTCTTATAGATGACTCAAAAATTTAAAATAATTTGGCTTGTTTTTTATTCATAAAAGGACTTTTTCCTTCCCCTACACATACGATCAAAAACACTTCAAAGGCGGCTACCATTTTTTACCACAAACCCCACTCTTACCCGCTCCTACCCCCAGTGCATTAGAGTAATTAGATTACGGACATAACTAAACAGGGACTTGGTGTAACGAAGTTACTGGGGGGGTAAGAGTGGTCGTGAGTGAAATCGTTAGGCCGAATGTTTGTTTTACCGAAAATTAATTAATAAAAACTACATGTAAATTGTACGTTCTACCGAACTATAAAATTTATTGAATTTATAATTTATTGCAACTTACAGAGCCATTCTTTTCTAATGCAAAATTAGCTCTTCTGATATTTCGTGTTCGTTTGTAATCATAAAAGAGTAGCAACAGTGACCAAATAAATACTTTAGGATAAATCGGCCCAGATATCCAGATACATTAAATGACAAAATGTTGTAACAAACACTAAAAATTAATAGGAAACAACTGTTTCAAAAATTATATATGAAAACCCTGCCATTATAATTTTATGATTAATATTTCAATGAAAAAGATTTAACATACCAGATTATCCAGGTATATTAGATAAATATATTAGGAAAAACGTATTTCGGGGATAAGAAATTTATTTCGAAAAAGACATACCATTTACTGCTAGTCTGCTACATTTCATTATATGCTTTTTAAGGTGAAATAGGCTTAGAAATCAACTGCGCAAGGTTGGATACTGTTCCGAACTTTGTATCGTTTTTTTTTTGATAGATAGATTTAATCTTCAGATTATGAGACTATATTTTTCTTTAATTATAGTTTTGTAGCTTATAAGATATAAGCTACAAAACTATGAGGCCCGAAACATAATTTATTGAAATTGCCTTGATAGAAAAAAAAACGCAAAGTAAGCTCTAATTTTGGGATTTTGGCCCGTTTTTTAGACTAAAACCTAAACAATTTTTCTGTTTTCTTTATCTGAGCCGTCATCGTCAGTTTCTCTCTAACGCAGCGAAAAGAAAGGGACATACTTTTAGGGACTGATGCGGCCTTAAGTGTCATATAATATCAACATTGTATGATAGGAATTGATAGATGAATAATATTTTTGTTGGCAGTTGCGTCGTGTCATGTACATTATTGTTACTATAGTCAGACAATATTTACTGAGAATATGTAATTTTCGGGTAAATTTATTGAGTTACAAAATAATTAGATGGTTTAAAAATATTAAACACTAATGTAGGTATATCAGTAATGTACAAATTCATTGTGTTACAAAAGTATAAGATGGTTTACAAAATATTAAACACTGATATAGGTATACCAGTTATGTACCTATGCCTACAACAAAAAAAAGACTATCCTACATTAAATAAAGTAAATTTCAATTTCAATAACTAAGAAACATGGGTCTAATTTGTCAAAATTATCTAACGGTATAATTATGTAATAATAAATAAGGCGAGGCCCATGTCCAGCAGTGGACTGTTAATTTAAAAAGAAACTCACCCAAGGAAATTGGTCGATATTTGTCAGAATTATTTTACGTTAGGTACCGTGTGATACCGGCTTAGAATAGTATCACCCCATTTCTTACCCATGGGTGTCGTAAGAGCCGACTAAGGGACTTGAGGGATGTGTATTGCAATTTTAGGCGATGGGCTGACAACCTGTCACTTAAGTCGTTCACAGTTATCTGAACCTCAAGCTTTTGTCAGACGTGGTGTTAATATCCGTTTTACGGTCGTTAACGCCTTGCCTACCCCGTAAGGGATATAGGCGTGATTTATGTATGTATGTATTATTTTACGCCTTTAATTTGTTATTTTTACATTGAACTAATTTGATATCAAAGCTATCTACTATTAAATGTTTCTTGCAAGCCTGTCACACTTTAGACCCCTGACCAAATATTAGCCCAGTTGGCTCTGACAGACCTCTTGAAACACGATACTTATCCAGCGCTGTGTTTCGGAGGGCACGTATGGCCCCGGCGGCGTTCTTTGATAATGGTCGTGAAACAGAAATTTTAACATGCCGATTCAACGGTTTAAATAATATTTTAATTTTGACTTACATCTCAAAGTTGATAAAGAAAACTATCTTTGGTTGAAAGATGAGGACAATCTAATTTTAAAAGATATTAATTTTGATCCTACATTTCACAGTTATTTAGAAAACTATCCTTAGTTGAAAAATAGATAAATCTAAAATAATCTAAATATAAATGGAGTGTCAACAACTCTAAATATTAATGGAGTGTACTTTAAATAATCGCACATATAAAACATACATACATACATGAACTCTGAAAACATTACACTCTTTTTTTGGTTGAGCAGTCGTGTTAAAAGGCCGCTGGTAGCGAATGGATGGCGAAAACGAGAGATCGTGCCCTATGGCGTACCCTGGGGGAGACCTACGTCCAGCAGTGGACTGCAATAGGCTGTTATAAGTATGTACGAGTATACCGCCGTCACTGTCGCTAACATGGCAAAGACAGACGGACCCTATACACAAATATTGGTACAGTTGAGTTGGATAGGCCACTTGTAATATAACACTCATCCCTTCATACTCAGATGTAGTATCAAATCGCATCGGTCGATAAATAAATAGATAATATTTTGCGGAATTATGCGATTTCAGATTAGAATATAATTTGCTCGTTCCAAACTATTATCACACTTGGCATTATATTTTTGAAACATGAAAAGCTAGCCAAACTGGGCTACTGCAAAATTATATTAAATGTTATCCCGCGGTAATAAGGATTTTTCATACTAACGGACCGTTCAACGGTTTCAACTGCTACTTAACGTTTTCCTGTAGGATAAGGATTTTTCCCGCGATTTAAGATAGCGTAGGTAACTCACGGTTAATAATAGCTTTCTATTCTTTCTTTGTGAGAATTTAAAATAGTAAGTAAGTATATTATCGATTAAATAAACAAATGTTTCATGTCAATAATATTAGTGTGATGTGTTTGTGTTGTGCCGTGTGATGCCGGCTTAGAATAGCACCACCCCATTTCTTTCCCGTGGGTGTCGTAAGTGCCTACTAAGGGACTCGAGGGTTATATGTGTATTACAATTTAAGGCGATGGGCTGACAACTTGGCATTATGGTGATACACAAGTTTCTGAATGACCCTTAAATGTTTGTCAGACGTGGCGTAAATGTCCTTTTTACGGCCATTTACGGTCTGCCTACCACGCAAGGGATATAGGCGTGATATGATAGCGTGTTGTGTTTAGGCCTTGTTTTAACAGAAGTTGGTCCCTTTCGTTCGCGCTGCGCCAGAAAGAAACAGGCAATAATATTGCATTCAAATTTTCGCGAGATTTTACGGTTTTTTCGGCATAGAATCTAGAGAATCACTGTTACAATGTCTAATTGAGCCATTCTTACTAGAAAAGGTATGAATTTAAATTAAAACATAAAAAATTGTGTAATGACCTTATGTAGACAGATATAATGTTGAAAAAAATATTGAAATAGATGTTTTTTTCTATTGAGTAAAGGTTGTCAAAATCCTCGACAATAACATATACTTTTTCAGAATTTTATCACCGCCTTAATAGTGTTAGTGTGAAATGTTGTATAACTTACCTTATAAGAATGTGAGATCTCGCCCTGAAACATGACAGAAGGTTGCGCTCCCTGCTATCCTTGATCTGCTCCTGCAATCTTGTTGAGCAGAGAACCGAGTCCAGCCCGATGGACAGACAATCCGCCAATTGTTTAGCGAGTTCCAGCTCTTTGGGGTCCGATGTAAGGTCCTTTTCCTGCGAAAGAACAAATTAATTATTACATACATACATACATATATCACGCCTTTATCCCTTGCGGGGTAGGCAGAGCGTGAAAGCCGCAAACAATCGAGGGCCATTCGGAAAACTGTGTATCGCCATAGTGACAAGGTGGTCAGCCCATCACCTGAAATTGCAATACACACCCTCGTGTCCCTTTGTCGCCTCTTACGACTCCCACGGAAAAGAAAAGGGGTGATGCTATTCTAAGCCGGCATCACACGGCATAACTAGCTGATATAATACATTAAATAGATATTATACATAGAAAACACCCAAACCCAACACTAATATTCGATAAGTCACTGAAAAATACTTGTACTGTATGGGGATCGAACGCACGACCCACGGCGTAGCACGCAGTGCTACTATCCACTACGCCATCCAGCCAGTCTTATAATAAACTTTTTGATAAATACCTCAATAGCGTAGCGGAAAGTACCCTGGCCACGACAATATTCATGAGTTCTATTACAGACAACCTAAATATTTAGGGTATTTTTTACTACGAGTAAAGATCTAGTTCCCACGAGAAAATGGGTGGAAGCAGAAACCACTCTCAAGATAGACTAGTTACATTTTTAATCGATTATACTTATTTTTATGACGCTTTTTTCAGACAGACATACAAAACGAAATCTTCCAAACCATAGATCATATTTCGCTCGTCAAAAGATGACCTAAATAACTCCCCACTTTCATACAAAAGCAACAGAATATAATCCAACATGAAAAATGTCAAAACTACGAACGGGGCATTAGTTAAAAGCTACCTATTACTCCCAAAGGAACGTATTATGGTACATCAAAGGTGGACCATTAGTGGCGCGTTTACACGGTACAGTGGACGGGATAGTCGATTTTTAAGATAGTCGAATTCATGAAAAGAGAATTTTATACTTTATTTATAATATATAACATAACGTAACAAAATCTTTTATTGCACATTTAAGAAATAATACAACAATAGATAAACACAGATAAAAGAAGGCGGCCTTAATGCTAGGTAGCATTCTCTACCATTCTCTATAATACTTTTTAGAAGAATAACAAAGTGTATTCATATAAAGATATTTTATAAAATATTTAAAACCTTGATGGCCTTTGTTTGACGTCTCAAAACCTTAATATGAACAAATGGCTTTTGCCTAAATAAAAAATAAAAAAATTGTAACTGCGATTTGTTTTGTCTATGATTAACTTTTACTATGTGAAGTCAAAAGCGTTATAGCATTCTACCAAAAATTGTGACTTCACGTCCCCAAAACTTTAAAAAAATATGAAAAAAAGAAAATAAAAAATTGCGTCCTATATTTTTAAAAACAAACAAACTATAAAAAAATATCCGAATTACTACTCTTTTGATTAAATTATTTTTCAAAGGAACGGTAATGGTAGAGTACCAAACCAATAATGGCTGGTTTATTCGGGACAGTAGACTGGCTTATACTTTACTCGGCGATAATAAAGTTAGTAGAAGCTATAATAGGTAGTACAGAACAATTATGCCAGTAATGTCAATTTTAAGTTGGGTTAGTAGTTGTAGACTTAGAATACTTGACTTAATACTGTTCTAAGGCAAATCTACATTTATATTTTTTAAATTCAATGCTCAAGGATTAAAAGTTAAAAATAACGTTTGGTAAAACATTTAGATTTACTTTTTTTGCAAAAATTCCAATCTTAAAAAGAAGCTAAATGTGAAATAATTAGTTTTTTATAATCTTTCTCGCAACCTCCGAAAACTATCTTTATTAGAAATCATCGCAGTATTTTTAAGCGCGTGCTAAAAACTCAAAAAGATTACACGTTCAAAGCTTATCGGACATTTTATTTTTTATTCTGTGCCATTAAGCCTTTAGGTGTCGTAAAGTGCTAGATTTATGGGCGCGAAAAAAAAAACGAAAATTTCAAGATGGCGTCAGAGATAAAGGTCAATTAGTGATGGCAGAAACAGGTGTAGAGGATGGTTAAAAAAAGATGTTAAAAAATTATTGTATTCTGTGCTTTTGTGTCAATGAGTTTGTTTTATTTTTATAAACTAGTATTTCTGAAGTATTTTTTGGGTTTTACGCTGTTTTTTTAATATAGTTTTGTTCGTATAGTAAGGCTATCCCAATAAGCCATAATCGACAGCTGTCAGTTGCACACCAAAAGAGTTCCCTCTGCCATAGCATTAGCACGAATCCGACAGCTGACATATTAGGCCTATTAGGAAGGCCATACTGTATATTCTTAGATTAATAGGCTACCTATTCTACTAGTCGTCTTAGGCCCATTATGAATATACTTTCATGAATCAAAATTATACATTTAACACACAGTTTTTTTGTAGCATCTAAGGACAACCTGTGGCAAAATTTGTCGCAGAACATTTCAATAATACCTTTTTGAGTGTCGGCAATGAAAAAAACAATTATTTGCGGTCGGTAGCCGTTGCAGCCAAGACGAGAAATACCCATCTTTTAATGGCAACTATCGGTTTTGGATGTAAGCCCTTGCCTTGTTTTACTTTATTTTACACCAGTGGTTTTACCAGCTCCAAACCGTTTTCCCGCGGGAACGTCTTTTCCCCGCATGTGTTATACATTCAAACCTTCCCCTTGAGTCAAACCATCTATTTAAAAAAACCGCATCGAAATCCATTGCGTAGTTTTTAAGATCTAAGCATACAATGGGACACCGAGACACGGGCAGCGACTTTATTTCATAATGCCATAATATGAAGTGATATAGGTAATGTGTCTTTTTAGTCCTATTAAAAAAAAGAAAATATAAAACCTATTAAAAAATAAATACATTAAATTCTGATCGTTTTGACAGACAACCGTTCATTACTATCTGTTAATCTGTAGGAATTGTACTTTTCCCCCCGGAAAGATACTTATATTCAGAGATACGAAGCTATCTATTTGTGAAAGAGTTTTTAAGACAAGTTTGATATTAAAAGACCAGAGATCACCTTTAACTTTAACGGTCAGAACAGTCCACTGTTGGACATGGGCCTTTCCCTATCGGGAGGGTATTGCCATACTCACCACGCTGGGCAGGCGGATTGGCGAGCGCATTGCAAGGAGTTCAAATCACGGAGATCGTTGCAGCCCATTCCCGGGATTCATCCCTTAATTGCCTTTTACGACACCCACGGGTAGAAATGGGGTGGTACTATTTAAATCCTGCACCACACGGCAATAGATCACCTTCTTATTCTTCTTTTCGTGTGGGACACCGAGTCGACAAACGACCCGATCACCTAGTAAATACATACAAACCAAGTAACAAGTAGTCGATTTAGTTTTTGCATTATAATAAATTCGGTCCGAAAATCAGTTTACCGGTCACATACAAATTTCTAAAAACTGCCGCCAAAATAAAGATTTCCGTGCCGAAAACAAAACCACGTTAGTATTCAAATTTAGGGTCGCGGACGTACCGGGGCGGCGCTTAAGATCCAAAAACGACCCAGATAAGGAACAAGGGTTAATTAATTAAGAAAACATACCCGACTACGGTAGAGTATTTTATGTATGGTACCTACTATTAAATTCAGTGCAAATATTTTTAAAGTGAGTACAACTCGTTAAAATGATCAACTTTTCCTGATAAACATTTGTCGAAATACGAGTATGACAAAAATATTTTGACTTTCCATAGCAATTTTGTATGGGAGGTCCATTTCTTTTTTTCGTATTTCGACCTATGTGTAAAGTTGTCTCCTATTACACTAGTAAAATTTCACTCTATATAAATTACGTATACTCGTACTTAGTAAGCCTTAATTAAGTTAATTATATATAATTCGGAAATTTATAGGTATGACTGAAATTCAACAATCGAGATGTTGTAGGAAGGTAGGTACTAACGTACTAAGTAGGCAACTTCTAGAGACAACCGAGTTCGACCCAACGAAGCATGTTTATGAGTTAAACTCTATTTACACTTCGCGTTGTCGGCAAAACAGACGCATATTTAGACGGACACAGAATTTGTTTAAAAACTCAGTTGGACCCTAATTAGTGGTCTCATTATTGCCTCCAATAAGATTATATTGTGGGAATAAAAAGAATAAAGGGTTCAACGGTATTTGGGTTTTTATGACACAGTAGCTGTAGCCTGTAAAATCTGGATATTGTTATACGCTAATATATTTTGATGACAACCGGCGATTGTTTGAGATTGGTTTTGAAGTTTTACAACGTAGGGTTTTATGAGAATTTACATTACTTTGTATCGTACCTTTATACCGCCATATTTAGATTGCCATATTTGATTTGCCGTGTGATGCCGGCCTAGAATAGCATCACCCCGTTTCTTAGTCATGGGTGTCGTAATAGGCGACTACGGAACTCGAGGGTTAGATGTGTATTGCAATTTTAAGCGATGGGCTGACAACCTGTCACTATAGTGATACACAGTTATCTGATTGACCCTCAAACTTTTATCAGACGTGGTGTTAATATCCGTTTTTACGGCCGTTAACGCTCTGCCTACCCCGTAAGGGATATAGGCGTGATTTGTGTATGTATGTATGTATGTATGTATATTTAGATATTTGTAATAAAGCCTATACCAAAACAGTCATCTGTTTTTTTTTGTGTCAAACAGTGAATGACCCTCAAATGTTTGTCAGACGTGGCGTAATTGTTACTTTATACGGCCATTTACGCTCTGCAAACCCCGCAAAGCAAAAAGACGTGATATATGTATGTATGTAACTTAAATGAAAGAGATCTCTGTAAGCGATAAGGCCGCCTTTGGTTACTTTTAGTTTTAAGTTTTCTGTATTGTTTCGTTTCTGTTGTGTGTGTTGTAAGCAATTAAGTGTTCATCTATCTATCTGTCTATCTACAATCAAGTACATACATACATACATCACGCCTATAATCCCTTAAGGGGTAGACAGAACGTAAACGGCTGTAAAAAACGCCATGTACTCCACGTCTGACAAACATTTGAGGGGCATTTGGAATATTGTGTATCACAATAGTGACAAGTTGTCAGCCCATCGCCTAAATTTGCAATACACACCCTCGAGTCCCTTAGACACTCATAAGAAATAAATGCGGTGATGCTATTCTTAGCCGGCATCACACGGCCAAGATGTCAATCAAGTACACTATCCCACTATCCCGGAGTTATGCCAGTAAACAACATAGCCTAAACGCTCCCGATGCATTAGACGCTAGTCGCTACCGGCGCCCCATATAATAGCTAAATTTCAGGGTTGGCACGCTCTTTAATTTTATTTACTTTTTAGGGTTCCCAAGAGGTCACTGAAACTTCGCAGTCCGCGTCTATTACCAGACTATCAGGCCATTAAAATATTGTTATGAAAAAAAATAATTTGTGTTAAACAAATTTCTTTTTTTACATTGACGGATCATGACGTCAATAAGTGATATGATAATACTATCCTACATTGAATAAAGAATTTCTTTTTCAATTCCAAAATATCGCATAATACGTGATAGTTAGTAAGTTAAAATGATCACAGATGCCGTATTTCTGTTGCCATTATAACAACAAATACTAAACATTTGAATAAAATAAGTATTTAAGGAGCCCTCAATGTCATATCGTGTTTTTATGTTATTGTTATATATAATGGAATGAAACCCTGCGTGCGTCTGTCTGACTCGCACTTGGCCGATTTTCATACTACATACATACATAACACGCCTATTATCCCTTGCGGAATAGGCAGAGCGTAAACGGCCGCGAAAACGGACATTTACGCCACGTCTGACATATATTTGAGGGTCATTCGGAAAATTGTGTATCGCCATAGTGATAGGTTGTCAGCCCATCACCTAAAATTGCAATACACCCTCAAGTCCCTCAGTCGCCTCTTACTACTCCCACGGGAAAAAATGGGGTGATGCCATTCTAAACCGGCATTACACGGCCTTCTAAGCCGGCATCCCGTTTTTTCAGCCGTTTACGCTCTGCCTACATATAGGCGTGATTTATGTATGTATGTAATATGTACTTTACAGACACACATAAAGCAATCCGCCCGTGTACATTTTTGTGCATAAAGTTAAACAAAATAAAAATCGTACAAACAATAAGCGGCTTATGAATTTTTGCAACTAATGCCAGCAGCCGTACCGGACTATGTTAGAATACAGCTTCATTCTCTCTCTGTTTACCTTCTGGTTGGCCGGTAGAGAATGCCGTCTGGCATCAGGGCCGCCTTTTGTACGATGTGCAATAAAGTATAAATAAATAAATAAAAAAATACAGCTGTGTAGCTTATTCCCAGTTGTACTGTTCTTTTTGCAAACTAATCATTACGTAAAAAATATCTAAGCAAAAAGATCGAAACATTCATAACATAACCTTTACACAAATCAAAACTTTTACCCTTCAAACAAAAAACACAGGAGTCATAAACCTAATGGGTCAACTCGCCTGCTAACAAAATTACGCAACTTCGCGAAAAGGTTGCCGACGTCTGATTGAAGGACATCAAAACTAACTGGGCGGAAAATGTTCGTTACCCCTTTAGTATGTACGGGATATAAAAAAAAACAGAATATTTAGGTTGTAAAGTATGCGTTTTATGGATAGTTCTGTAATTTGGGAAAATTGGTATAGCAAAAGATTGCAGAAGGAATATATTCTCCATGTTATTTTGATACTTGCGGGGTAAACGGCCGTGGAAAACTAATTTTTAAGCCACGTCTGACAAACATTTGAATCATTTAGAAAATTGAATTTAAAATTGCAATACACATGCAATGCTCTCAAGACGACCTAAGTCGTCTTACAACACCCACGGGAAAGAAATAGGGTGGTGCTATCTAAGCCGGCATCACATGTCAATTTGGATAATTTTTTTAAGATAGGTATTTTATCAACTAGTTGAAACTAAAGTAAATAAAAATGATTACAGGCCCATTGCTTTGTTACCAGTTTTTTCGAAAATTATAGAAAAGTCTATGACAAACCGCGTGTACAAGTTTATCGAAAAATATAATCTTGTAAATGATAACCAGTTTGGTTTTCGAAAAAACCGATCTACTACACAGGCAGTAATAAAATATATCCAGGAGGCTCTATGCTACATTCAAGATAAACATTATGCCGTTAGCATATTATTAGACATGACCAAGGCATATGACAAAGTCTCACATCACATACTACTATCGAAATTGTACGATATCGGAATTCGAGGAGGGGCGTATGAGTGGTTCAAGTCATATTTATAGAATAGAAAGCAGTATGTTGAAATTGAATATCTTAATAAAGAAACACGTAGACTTGAAAATGTAAAATCTGAAAAAAAGTGTACAAATTGGTCAATACCACAAGGAAGCGTAGCTGGGTGTATGCTGTTTATTATTTATATAAATGACCTACCTAACCTATTAAATTTCCCCTGTGTAATGTTCGCCGATGACGTCTCCTTATTATATAAATGTAAAGACAATGACGAGAGTCGAAATAGAATAATAAAAAGTTTTACAGAAGTAAAGAAATGGCTTGCCGATCACAATTTAGAAATAAACATTAAAAAAACCAAACTTATTCAATTGAGACCAAGACAGAAACCGGAAATTAATTTGACCACAGTGGCAAATGAACTTAATATAGAACAAGCTTGCACGTTAACTTTGTTGGGCATTACTATAGACACGCACTTGACATGGCAAACACACATTGAAAAAGTGAAATCGAAACTCTCCCAATTCAGATACGCTCTGTCCACCCTGAAGGCTAACACCCATCATGAGGCATCGCTTGCTGCATACTATGCTTACGCCTATGCATGGTTGAGGTATGGTGTTTTGCTATGGGGGGATAGTGTCCACGCGCACAAGGTTTTTATTTTACAAAAAAAGTGCATTCGTATATTGTTTAGTATAAAGCCGCGGGATAGTTGTAAGCCTTACTTCATAAAGGAAAAAATTCTACCCCTACCATGTATATTTATGCTTGAAGCCACAATTTTTGTAAGAAAAAATTTGCACCAATTCAGTTTCTGTAAAAGGGCCAGGCGAAATAAAATTTTAGAATTACCCAAAACAAATATGCAGATTGTAAGAAACGGACCACACTACAAGGCTGTACAAATATATAATCGAATACCCAATGAAATTAAAAGTGAAACCAAAGACAAACCTTTTTATAATAAAGTTAAATCTTATTTATTGACCAAATGCTATTACTCTATTGATGAATTTCTGCATGATCCAATCTAGTTTACAAGTTTTTTATTTGCTAAAATCAAATATTTACGTATCATAAGATTGACTTTTATATTAATTTTATCTTGACATTAAATTTTTACTTAACCCATTTGATAAATTTGATGTATGACTATTGACATGTTGACTTATTACCCAAATGTGACATACTTATTATGATTTTAATTCACGCTATTGTTTATAATTATTAGTTTTAATGTTAAAGCTGTAATATGATAAAATGGAAATTATATTTATAAGTATTGTGTCTTACGTATGCATGCCACAACTTGCAATGCCCTTAAAGGGTACATGTAACTATCTGCTACTTCTATTGTAATATCTTTAAGCTTTACATGTAAGCATGAATAAATTGAAATTGAAACGGTTTAGAGACAATGCTTTCGATTCTCACAGAAGATTACTCATCAGTTATTCTTGCGAATAGGGACTTTTCTATCTGACAGTTCTCGAGCTTTTTTTATGTCATACCAGATGGCGATGTGCTAAGTTGAAGTTTTGATATGGTATGGGTTTGGGGTGGTATGGGATCTACCTCCTAGTGGTCCACCCCGGGCAACGGCAACACAGGCTTGCCTGTGGATAAGTCCTACTAAACGATCCCACGTGCGCGGTGGAAGGCTCCGTAAGGGGCCGCCTGGCTCGCGACCACCATCCCACCGAAGTCTGGCGCCAAGTAGCCACCTGCGTTCCGTCAGTGTGTGGGAGTGCCAGTGCCTTAACAGGCTTCTTCTGGGTGAGCTCGCTCCATCTTAGACTCTGTCTCTGTCCTATGACCTAGACTAGAGTCAAGAGCCAACCCATCATTAATAAAAAAAAAAAAAAAAACATTTACTCTGAATTGAACACGACCTGATATTTAACAGATATAGTAAATGCTACTCACCAGCCTGCTGGCGAGCAGTTTCACGCAGTAGACGCAGGCGTTGGTGGAGACCAGGTAACCAGCAGACATCGCACAGGAGCCAATCACACGTGACATTATGGTCACAGCCGTTGTTAATGTTCTGTTGGGAAAAGAAATATTTCATAATAATATAATTCTTTCACCAGGTAATGCCGTGTGATGCCGGCTTAGAATAGCACCACCCCATCTCTTTCCCGTGGGTGTCGTAAAAGGCGACGAAGGGACTCGAGGGTGTGTATTGCAATTTTAGGCGATGGGCTGACAACCTGTCACTATGGCGATACACAATTTTCCGAATGACCCTCAAATGTTTGTCAGACGTGGCGTAAATGTTCGTATTTTTGCGGCCGTTTAAGCTCTGCCTACCCCGCAAGGGATAACGGCGTGATATATGTATGTATGTATGTATATAATTCTTTATTGCACAAAGTAAGTTTACAAATAAATAAAACAGAATGAAAAAAAAAGTTCAACTAGGCGGCCTTCTTGCTATGGTAGCAAGCTCTACCAGGCAACCTTTGGGTGAAAGGAAGGTGCGTTTAGATAAGCGGGATAGTGCATGACATATACTAACATAAACTACATAAATTAATGTACACAAATAAATTCATAAGCTATATATATTATAATAAACTAATAAATAAGCTTAAATAGACTAATAAATATAAACTTAACTATGGCAGATAGGATATATAGATAGCCAATCTAGATAAATAATAAACAAAGATAAGAGACAGATAACAGTTCAGCACAATGTTCAGTTCATCATTATTAACATACATTCATACATACATCTTTGCTCTAAAGCAGGTGGGCAACTATTACGTTGACCAGGAAACAAGTGTGTATGCTTGTTTTCTCGACTTAAGTCGCGCCTTTGACACTTTGGATCATGGTCAGTTGTGGAAAAAGCTGGGCGAGAGACAAGCCCCATCTGGTATTGTTGATCTGGTTACATACTGGTATGGGAATCAGGTTAACAATGTCAGAAGGCACAAGACTCTGTCAGATAGCTATGGGTTGTCCTGCGGCGTACGGCAGGGGGGGTGTACCTCCCCTGACCTGTTTAATTTATATGCCAACTAGCTTTTATCTGCGACTTTGTCCGCATTAGATAGTATAACAACTATATGTTGCCTGACACAAAAAGCAAAGCCAAATCCTCACAACGAATCCTTGTCTGATGATTTTCTTCAGCGTTATGCGCTATGTTTCTAATGATTGATCCCGTGGGATTGATAGATTTTCCTGCGGTAAAAAGTAGCCCATGTCCTTTCTGAGGGTCCTGTCTATGCTTATGGCAAATTGTATCAAAATCGGTTCAGTGGTTTAGGCGTAAAAACGTTACAGTCAGACAGAGTTACTTTCGAATTTATAATATTAGTATAGATGATCTGATCGTGGAACTGAGCGGAACCCCAGTAGGGCTTAAATTAGGCGACAGATATGTCAACAACTTGAGCTATGCTGATGATATGGTTCTGCTCAGTCCCTCATTCAAAGGTTTAGTCAAATTAATTGAGACTTGTGAAAATTATGCAAGAGAGCACAGTCTAATATGCAATGCCAAAAAGACCGAGATGGTAGTTTTTAAATCAGGAAAGGGGCCTACTAATATCCCGGAAGTATATGTTGCGGGGCAACCTGTTCGTATCAGTAATACGTTCAAATACCTTGGCCACATTGTTTCATCAGACAGAAAGGATGACGCAGACATAGAGAGACAGCGAAGGGCACTCTAACAAGGGAAGGGTAACATGATAGCCAGAAAATTATCCAAGTCTGCTGTTGACGTTAAGACGATGCTGTTCCAGTCTTATTGTCAGTCATTTTACACCTGTCATCTCTGGACTGAATACACGAGGCGGTCTCACAATGCCATTCGTGTTCAATACAATAACATGTTTAGACATTTTGGGGTGGTATTGGATCTACCTCCTAGCGGTCCACCCCGGGCAACGGCAACACAGGCTTGCCTGTGGATAAGTCCGGCTGAACGATCCCACCAAGCGGTGGAAGGCTCCGTAAGGGGCCGCCTGGCTCGCGACCACCATCCCACCGAAGTCTGGCGCCAAGTAGCTTGCTGCGTTCCGTCAGTGTGTGGGAGTGCCAGTGCCTTTGGGGGAATTGGAGGATGTCAGTTGCGCTATTCAGAACCGGTCTTGGACTCTGGGCGATACTGTACCGGGTAACTCATTCTGGAGGGTAGCGGGATCCGAAGCACGGTGCCAGCCGTTGGCCGACCGCAGTCAGTAGGGGGCCCAAGTAGCACGCCAGCCACGTGCCAAAGGCTGCCCCGCCAACTCGCGAAAAATCCCGATATGCTCCACCGTGCCAGCTGGCGACTGGATGGGAGGACCCGGTGGCCATATTCGGGGGGGTTCGGGCGTCCCCGCAGTCTCCAAATGAGTTTCCCATAGGTCGGTTAAGCTCTAGTGTTCCAGTGGTTAACTGAAATGCGCCTCGACAATTCAACTTTTTCCCCACAAACTCTCAAATTATGAAAAAAGTAAAAAAGAAGAATAGGTTTATACAACGGCTGCACTTCCTCCCAAAAAAAGTGCACCTCACTAACATCCGAGGGTTGCACTCCAATCTCGATCCGGTCCATCACCACCTTGAGACCGAGAAGCCGCACCTGTTCTTCCTAACGGAGACGAAGATAACAACACCGTCGGACGTGGCGTACCTCAACTACCCGGGTTACTCTCTTGAGCATAAGTTCAAGAAGCAAGCTGGGGTCTGTGTGTATGTCCGCGATGACATTTGTTGTCGTCGTCTCCGTTGCTTTGAGAAATCGGGTTTTTCTGCCATTTGGCTACTGGAGGACTCTGGCGTGGAGAAAACTCTATATGTCGGCGTCTACCGATCGCACAGCGGTGACCAGGAGACGACAGCGCTTTTCAATTACCTCGTTGAAACGACAGACGTAGCACAGCAAAGATACCCGACAGCGAAGCTAACTTTTCTGGGGGACTTTAATGCCCACCATAAGGAGTGGTTGTTCCCGTTCCAGAAAACTGACCATGCTGGGCTAGAGGCGCGCAAGTTTGCATTATCGCTAGATCTGACCCAGCTGGTGAATGTAGCTACGCGGATACCGGATATCGACGTACATACACCCAATTGCTTGGACTTGCTGCTGACAACTGATCCAGACAGTCATTCAGTTTCGGTCTCAGCTCCGCTGGGAACGTCCGACCACTGTCTGGTGAAATCCGTATCGACCTGCTCTCCTCTCGATGACAGCCCCAGGGGCACGAGGCGAGTTTGGAGATACGAGTCAGCAGATTGGGAAGAGATGCGGCACTTCTTTGCATCTTACCCGTGGCGTCAAGTGTGCTTCTCTTCGCGTGACCCCTCGTGTTGTGCAGATGCGGTTGCGGACGTGATTCGGCAGGGGATGGAATATTTTATTCCATTCTCCGACATCCCGCTCGGTCACAAAGCCCAGCCTTGGTTTAACGCAGAATGCGCCCAAGCTGAGGCGCGTAAAGAATCGGCATACCAAGCTTGGGTCAAGGCTCGCGACTGCAAATTAAGAGCACGTAGGGTTCGCGCGAAGAAAAGAACCTTCAACTCTGCCACTAAGTCCTGCAAACGGGTTTTACGTAAGGCACGTTTTGACCATGTCGGACGAATAGGGGCCAAACTAGCATCACACCCTCCGGGTAGTAAAAAGTTTTGGTCCCTGTCCAAAGCGGTTGAAACTAATTTCTGTCGTCCAACCTTACCTCCAATGCTGAAACCTGATGGATCGCTGGCTCACTCTGCAAGTGAGAAAGCAAATTTGTTTGCTTCCTTGTTTGCAAGCAACTCACGTCTGGACGCTGGCTCCAAACAACCACCTACTGTACCTCGTTGCGATTCTTCGATGTCGGAGATCGCAGTACACATTAAAGAGGTTCGAAGAGTATTGTGCAGTCTAGACGTGAACAAGGCCAGCGGACCTGATGGCATACCAGCGAGAGTATTAAGACTATGTGCGCCTGAACTGTCTCCTGTGCTGACACGCTTGTTCCGCCTCTCTCTTAAAGAAAGAACGGTGCCGGGGGCCTGGAAGCTTGCTAATGTGCAACCAGTTCCCAAAAAGGGCGACCGTGCCGACCCTGCCCATTACCGTCCAATTGCCATCACCTCCATCCTATGCAAGGTCATGGAGAGGGTACTTAACAGTAAGTTGCTGACCTACCTTGAAGACAATGATCTTCTCAGTGACCGTCAATATGGCTTTCGCCGGGGGCGGTCTACTGGTGATCTTCTTGTGTATGTCACGCACTGCTGGGGCGAAGCCATCGAGAAAAACGGCGAAGCACTTGCCGTTTCACTCGATATCTCGAAGGCCTTTGACAGGGTCTGGCATGCAAGTCTGCTCAGCAAGCTTCCTGCTTATGGCATCCCAGCTGATTTTTGTACTTGGATTTCAGACTTCCTTAGTGAACGGTCCATCAGAGTAGTCGTTGACGGCTGCTCCTCTGACCTAATGGCCATTGATGCCGGAGTTCCTCAGGGGTCTGTTCTCTCTGCAACTCTTTTCCTGCTGCACATCAATGACCTCCTTCGGCATGGTATTGTTGGATACGCAGATGATAGTACCGTTTCAGAGAGATACTTGACAGGTGCAGGGACCAGTGGGGATGAAATACGTTCGTTAAGAAAGGCCATGGTAGAGCGAACAGATCTGACCTTAAGTCTTGTCTCCCAATGGGGCGACGACAATCTGGTCTCATTCAATGCCACCAAAACACAGGCGTGTCTTTTCACTGCAAAAAGGAGTCCTTTCGACTGGACACCTACTTTTCGGGGTACATCTGTCCCAGTCACTGACAGGCTTGAGCTTCTAGGCATGGAGTTGACATCAAATCTAAACTTCGGCGCGACCATCGAGTACAAGGCTCAGACGGCGGCTAAAAAGCTGGGCGTCCTGAATAGAGTGAAGCGATACTTTACGCCTGGACAGCTTTTAACTCTTTACAAAGCACAAGTCCGATCCTGCATGGAGTATTGCAGTCACCTTTGGGATGGCTCAGCCAAATACCAACTTGCCGCTCTTGACTCGGTGGAACGCAGGGCCAAGAGGCTCATAGGCGACATAAAACTGGTGGACACCAAGCTACATAGCCTGGCACATCGCCGCAAGGTTGCCTGCTTGTCGGTATTTTATAGATTGTACTTCGGAGAGTGTGCTCAAGAGCTTCACGACCTTGTTCCACCAGCTCCCTTCTACCATCGGACATCCAGACGCACCGCCAGATACCATCCGTACCTGGTAGCCATTCCACCAATTCGGACTAAGCGCTTCCAGTCATCATTTATAATGCGCACTGCTAAAGAGTGGAACTCACTTCCTGCGTCTGTGTTTCCAAAAGCATACAACCCTAATCTCTTCAAAGTAAGAGTGAACAGGCTTCTTCTGGGTGAGCTCGCTCCATCTTAGACTCTGTCTCTGTCCTATGACCTAGACTAGAGTCAAGAGCAAACCCATCATTAATAAAAAAAAAAAAAAAAAAGACATGTTATGGGTCTGAAGCGTTATTGTAGCGCCTCTGGCATGTTAGCGGAGGCGCGGTTGAACACGTTTAATGCATGTATGTATGTATTAACTTTATTGTACCACCAGACACATTTATAAAAACACTTACAGAAATAAATTTAAAAACAAGAGGCACAAAGGCGGACTTATTCCATTAAGGGATCTCTTCCAGTCAACCTTTGAGAGACTCAGAGGATATGTTATTTTCAGGTAAATAACGCGGTACTTCAGCATGGTTAAAATAAGCTTACTCTATCAATATATATTATAAACAAATAACAAATACACGTACTTGATCATAAATAAAACACACAAACAAACACATAATAATATATCATACATAAATTAATATACACATAAATAAATATATCATAAACCCTATAAATTGTCCATGTCACCCAGATCGTACGTAGATAGCACATTGAAGAGAAGTGAGAGGGTGTGCAGGTCTCTGCGAAGACGTATAGGTAGCCACCTCAAGCGCTCCCTGTATTCGGTGATGTGGTCAAACTTACGCAACCCAAAGACGAAGCGGATGCATTGGTTCTGGAGCCGTTCTATCTTATTAAGATGTTCTTCAGTGAGGTCCAGATATGCCACATCACCATGATCCAGCAATGGTAATAAGAGTGCTATTGCCATTCAGAGGCATCGCATCGCGGGCTTCATGTCCAGGGTTGAGGGGTGTAACAACGCGATAATAAGGGAGTTAGCAGATAGGATGCATGCAACCAATATGTCTCCACGCTGGTTGGAGATTGCGGCCTAATGTTTATATTATCCAATTCTAAGGCTCTTTATAACCTTTTTATATTTTGTATCTACGAGTATATACATACATACATACATACATATATCACGCCTTTATCCCTTGCGGGGTAGGCAGAGCGTTAACGGCCGCAGAAAACGGACATTTACAAAAATTTGAGGGTCATTCGGAAAATTGTGTCTCGCCGTAGTGACAGGTTGTCAGCCCATCGCCTAAAATTGCAATACACACCCTCGAGTCCCTTCGAGTCCTACGAGTCCTACGAGTCCTACGAGTCCTCGAGTCCTACGAGTATATACCTATTATTATAATGTCTTTGTATTGTATTGTATTGTAACTATTGTAACTATGGATTGTAAGTAATCTGAAATAAAAACTTATTATTATTAACACACACACTTACACTAACTACTCAACTTACACTAGCAACATTATATTTACAAATGGTGGTGGCGTAAAGTTACGTGCTGTGTAATTATTACAGTGCCTTTATTTTTATTTTTATTTTTTTATATACACTCGTCTCATAATGTTCGAATTATGAATTCGAAAACAGATGCATAATGACCTACTTTATGCATTCTGCCTATAAAAACTAAGGTTTACTATAAATTACAGAAGCGTAATGACTTAATGAGAAAACTCTTAATACGATAAAGTTGAGAAATGAAACGAAGTTTTTTTTTCTTATATTCA
The DNA here is from genome assembly GCA_027580185.1 of Tuta absoluta. Lineage (NCBI taxonomy): Eukaryota > Metazoa > Arthropoda > Insecta > Lepidoptera > Gelechiidae > Tuta > Tuta absoluta. Next base: position 1,955,128 of record JAQAHW010000066.1, on the reverse strand, counting down.
AATCGCTATCTTCCGCGTACCTGACAGTTGTTGTTGTACAGTAATTTTTCGGATGTTGTTCAGTTGTTTTAATAGGTTTTTGTTCTGTTGTTGTTCAGATGTTGATTAGTTGTTGTTCAGATGTTATTCCGATGTTGTTCAGTTGTTGTACAGATGTTGTTCGGATGTTGTTCAGTTGTTGTACAGATGTTGTTCAGTTGTTGTTTCGATGTTGTTCAGATGTTGTTCAGTTGTTGTTCAGTTGTTGTTCAGTTGTTTAGTTAAGTTATTGTTAAGACTCCACATCTAAACAACTGCTAAAGTATAGATTTTTCAAAAATTCATATCAAGCCATATTACGTTCTCGTATTGAATTTGTCCTTGTATCGTGCCTTGCAATGGCCGGTGCGTACGTTTAGAAAAGTGTTTCTGAGTTTTTTTGGAGAGTGTAGATAAAATAGTGTATGCAACTGCTATAATTAGGCATTAGAATGCTCGTGTCAATCTATTAAACAGACACTCGCGTTCTAATGACCCCCATTATACGACAGTTGCATAAACTACTATTATCCCGCCCGAGCCGGTTTTCTATTAGGACAATACAAAATTGCTATAAAAAGAAGAAAATTGTGTTATGCAGGTTTCTTTTTTTTACAATGACCGATCATGACGTCAATAAGTGGTAATGCTATCCTACATTGAATAAAGTTATTTAATTTTCATTTTTCATTTTCCATGTATCCGGCCTTGCAATCGCCGGTGCGGATGTTTGAAAAAGTGTATAACTGAGAAATGTTTTTTGGAGAGTGTACATAAAAATAGTGTAACAGACACTCGCTTTCTAATGACCCCCATTATACGACAGTTGCATAAACTACTATAACGTGATCGCTTGGTAGTGATACGAATTCAACTGACGCGAGCGACACTCTGCGGCAAATAGCTAGAAGCCGCATGTAGACCACCTAGCGACAGGTCTACTTGCCTTAGGGCAGGTTCTCTTTGTATTTCGTCCGTGGGGTATAAATGAAATACGAGAGCAGCGCTCTGTGACACGGGTCGCCCAGCCCGCATCGCTTTTGTATTTTGCCGAATGTAGCCCGCACGTGCAGCCCGCCCGACACAGCGTTGGCGCTTAAAAACTCTTCTCTCTTTTCGTGTGGGACACCGAGTCGTCCAACGACCCAATAAATCCTGGTGTCAAAATTTTCCGACCACCTACTACCATTAGTAGGACTCTGACATGGTTGTGTTACGACCGCTGTGTAAGTAATCATAGACAGCAACCGGGACCGACGGCTTAACGTGCCCTCCGAAGCACGGACAATCAGGTGGTTCACCCTGCAATGTCCTAACCAGACCGGGAACAAATTCACAAAGTGATAAATATCAACTTTGTGAGTGTCCCACCGAGGATCGAACCCGGAACCTTTGCGTAGCAGGCAGTCGCACTACCACTGCGCCACATCAGCCGTCAAAAACTGTAGTTTATCTCATGACTCACTTGGGCGAGAACTGTCCCGCCAGGTCCTCCCGCTCGGAGGCGACGCCCAGCAATAGTCCCAGCACTTTCAGCCCTTGAAGCTTCTGAGCCAAGCCCTTGTCTTTGCTGGTCTGGAAATTGAGGGAAACATCTATTTAACCGTTTATTGTACACAATATAATACAAAGGACATAACATATAGAACAATACACAACAGGTCAGCTTATTTCTAAAAAGAAATCTCTTACAGCAGACCTAGGGTAGTGAGAAGGCATAAAGTGAGGCAGTTGACGTGTACAACTTACTTAGTAAGAAAAATAAAATGGGCTAATAAAACAAGAATACTAAGTACAATAAATAAAGTAATACTCTATCCTAAAGTATACGTAATTATATGAACTATAAGATAAACTTACATATTATACAATTATTTTTAAATAATAAATATATATACATAATCCAAGTTTGATTATGCAGGGGGCGTTGTGTCAAAGTATATCGTTCCTTTTTCAACGCATTGAAAGAGCTATATGTAAAAATAAGGTGAAATGATATATTCTGCTGTTATTTTAGTCTGGTTTTTATAGCTTCAGTCATAGTTCGGTGGTTTACGACACCCGCGGGTCGAATTGGGGTGATGCTATTCTAAGCCGGCATCACACGGCATATCATACATATGTATGTATGTACATATATCACGCCTTTATCCCTTGCGGGGTAGGCAGAGCGTAAACGGCCGCAAAAAACGGACATTTACGCCACGTCTGACAAAAATTTGAGGGTCATTGGGAAATGTGTATCGCCATAGTGACAGGTTGTCAGCCCATCGCCTAAAATTGCAATACACACCCTCGAGTCCCTTCGTCGCTTTTTACGACACCCACGGGAAAGAAATGGGGTGATGCTATTCTAAGCCGGCATCACACGGCATATCATAAAAGCAGTTAAATTCGTACATAATGTTAAATGCAGAAGAGACACTTACATCATAAAGGCTGCTTTGAGGTAGAGATCTCGTTAACTGAAACACAAAACATTATGTGAGATTTATACATACATACATAAATCAGGCCTATATCCCTTACGGGGTAGCCAGAGCGTTAACGGCCGTAAAAACGACATTAACACCACATCTGACAAAAGTTTGAGTGTCAATCAGATAACTGTGTATTACTATAGTGACAGGTTGTCAGCCCATCGCCTAAAATTGCTATACACACCCTCAAGTCCCTTAGTCGCTTCTTACGACTTCCACGGGCACGAAATGGGGTGATGCCGTTCTAAGCCAGCATCACACGGCAATACCGGCACACCTAACACTCTGTATGTATGTAATGCAACATTTCCTTACCGTGTCAAACTTCTCCATCATCCGATGCAATTCGTTCAGCTGCCTGTCAAAGTACGCCGCGTCAATGACCACTCGCGCCTTCTTCTCACTTTTCCCACTCGCCCTACTCATGTCGCTCAGCGAGCTGCAAACTGAGCTGGTTTTGCTCAATTTCGGTCTAGCAGTTTCATCTTTTGTCGCATTTTTGTTCTTTTTCGACTTTTTCTTTGGCGTTTCGACGTTTTCTTTGCTTAGTTTGGCGTTTTCCGTGTTGCCATTAATAGTCTCTTGACTTTCGATTATAATTTCGTTAGAATTGTTGTTATTGTTTTCGATTGCTGTAGAATCAGATTTATCATTTTGTTTTTTCAGCTTCTTACATTTCTCGTTTCCGTTGACAATTTTGTTTTTGTTCTTTTTGTTTTGTTTGTTGATTTCATCGTCTAAGCTTCCAGTTGGGTTGTTGGCGTCGAATTTTGGTTTCTCGCTGTTGTCTAAGACCAGTAGCGGGTTGAGTATGTTCGCCAGTTGTTGTATGACCTTGTACATTTTGTTGGACGCGGGGAATATTGATTCAAGCGGCATGTTTTCATCCGAGAATGCACTTTCGCAGCCGCTGTTTGAGAGAAATTATCAAGTTCAAAATACGAGAAATAACAAAAAGGGTACAATAAGACAGAAAACAAACACAAACATATTTTATTTTATTAGCACTAGTTAGTTAGTTTTTATATGTGTATTAAACATGTATACATTTTAAATTTCGTAAGCGTAACTCTGGTACTGACAGAAAATCAGTGTTGCTAAGGGTTAGTAAAAATTAAATACATGTCTTAACTTTTTTTTGGTAAGGCCTATAATTTATCTAATATTACAGTCCGGCTACTTTTAAAAGTCCGTTTTGGCACCTGTCAAATCCATTCCGGAAGTGATTTCAATAAAAGAAAATTGACTTTTTGCATCAGCAATAGCTTGGGATTTAAAAGCTGTCACAAAAGGCTTTTAAAAAAGTGGCTTGAGTAAAAACAGGAAAAGATTGTCAGCGGATTGTACGGTTTGCTCTGATATCAGGGTTTTTTAGGTTTTTGATTAACTTGATATCTCTTCCAACGAAAAAGATCCAATTGTTTGTCGACCCAATAACCTACTCGACAAGTAAGAAGAAGAAAGAAGAAAGAAAGAAAACACAAGTCGACTCTAGATCCCTTCCAGACAATAAAAGATGAGTCGTTGGTCGACTAAATATCCCAATCAACATTTAAAGCGGAGAACTTACGTGGTCATAAGTTTCTGTTTGACCTTCTTGGCTCTCTTCTTGATGGTTTTCTGCTTCTCCCTCTCCTTCCTCTCTTGTTCAATCCTCTCAGCTTCTTCTGCTAAAGCTTGCTCTTCTTTTTGGTCGGCACTTTCTGATGTCGTCTAAAATATAAAAGAAAAAAGAAATTGTAAAAAAAATATTAAAAATTATTTAAACGGTTAAGCCGACATACAACTGACAAAATCATTATAGATAACTAGTTCGGAATCACTACATAGTATAAAATAATGTCGCTTCCCGCGACTGTCCATGTGTCTGTTTGTTTGTATGTATGCTTAAATCTTCAAAACCACCCAACAGATCTGGATCTTTTTGTTTATGATTGTCTGATTGTCTATTAGTCTGATTGTCTACTAGTCTGTTCGTGTGTTTCAATGACTGTCTATCTGTATGTCTGTGGTGTTGTATGATTTTTAATAGCCTGCAAATACGACTCCAATCTCTGTTGGCTCGCTCTTGTTTGTCTCTGATTCTTGACCCTAATGCGTGAGCTTCTAACTAGTATTGTATGTCTGTTTGTTTATCTGTCTTTCTGTATGTTTGTCTGTCTTTGTCTACATTTACTTACCGCCTGTCTAGGCCCGGTAGCTTTCTCCCTAATAGCCTGCAAATGCGACTCCAATGTCTGTTGACTCGCGTTTTATCTTGTTTATAATGCGTCGGATTCTAACTAAGTCTGTCTGTCTATTTGTCAATCCTTGTTTGTTGCGTTTCTACTTGTCTGTCTTTATGTTCAGCAGCACGTTTATCTGCATGTATGTCAGTATGTTTCTCTGTCTGTGTATTTGTCTGTCTGTCCATTTGTCAATCTGTCCTTGGATATGATTGTCTGAGTGCCTATTAGTCTGATTGTATATTAGTCTATTGATGTGTATTTTAATGACTGTCTGTTTGTTCATCTGTCTTTCTGTATGTTTGTCTGTCTTTGTCTACATTTACTTACCGCCTGTCTAGGCCCGGTAGCCTTCTCCCTAATAGCCTGCAAATGCGACTCCAATCTCTGTTGGCTGGCATCTTGTTTGTCTCTTATCCTTGACCTTAATGCGTCGGCTTCTAACTCAGCGGCGGCTGCCAACGCTGATAGTCGGGATTTCACACCTTCCGCCTGGAAAAAAGATATGTAGTTTTTTTTACCTATATAAACATTTTACAAGAAATAATTACCGTGCCGTGTGATGCCGATTGCCGTGCTTTTCTACATAGAAACTAGAAAAATACCGTTAGAATGTCTAATTTAGGTATTCGTACAAGAAAAGTTATGTAATATAAATTAAAGCAATTTTTTTTGTAATAACTTTGAAACTGTAGACACAATATTGAAAATCTGTTAGATCTTAAACAACAACATATATTTTTTTCAAATTTTTATAGCTGTATTGGTTTAAATAAAACTGGTTTAAAAATATTGCTCGCGCCTTAATTGGTGTATCATTGTAATGAAAAGGCAAGTAGAAAGCCGATCGTTCAAAACGCATCACACTCCCACCTAAGAAATGGTATGACGCTATTCTGAGCCGCCATTATACATACATACATACATAAATCACGCCTATATCCCTTACGGGATATACTTCACCCTTTAAAATGTGTAGGTAGGGGAGGTAGCAATACAAAACCATAGTGATTTTGTGAACCCAATTTATTTTATTTCTAGATATACATTTAGATATATTTTCTTTGTAACGAATGCGTTGGTATCCGCTAGATGACGCTACTAGGTTTTTAAAACGCGCTATAGTTGTGATTTCCCCGATTAAATGAGTCTGGGAAGCAAGTTCAGTGCAATTACTGTTTTGCTCTCCAGGTTTACGGAATTTTTGGAGGCAGCTTTTGAATGAATTGAAGAAGTAGCCCTAATTGTATACAAAGGGGTTATGATAAGCCGAAACGAGGAGGCCAAGGTTCTCATTAAACTGAACAACTTTCTCCATGCAACATGTTTCACTTTGACGAGGAATAATTCTTTTTTGTAACTAACATACATACATACATAAATCACGCCTATACCCCTTACGGGGTAGGCAGAGCGTGAACGGCCGTAAAACGGATATTAACACCACGTCTGACAAAAGTTTGAGGGTCAATCAGATAACTGTGTATCACTATAGTGATAGGTTGTCAGCCCATCGCCTAAAATTGCAATACACGTCTAACCCTCGAGACCCTTAGTCGCCTCTTACGACACCCATGGGTAAGAAATGGGGTGATGCTATTCTAAGTCGTCATCACACGGCCATTATACGGCGTATTCTAAACCAGAGTTTAAACAATAGGCGAGGCAATAATAGACGGTTTCAAAACTCTGACACCAGGGTTAATCGGGTTGTTTGTCGACCGGAGTCCAACACGACAGAAGAAAATTAAGCCGGAGTCACATAAAACATGATAACGTTACAAATTTTACCGTTCTGGCACACCTCGGACACTGGCGCTCAAATGTATGAATCAAACGCGTTGCTACGCACACAGTCTAAGCTCGCGTAGGTGAACGCGGACCATGCTTGTGTGTGTGAGACAACATGTCAGGGTTGCCGCCATTTTGCGTTCGCGAATCGGGAATGCAATGTGCGGCAGTATGAAATGACCTTCGTCGTCGCGTCCTTGCTAGCCGGTGTCTGAGCGTCCTCCGAGCGCGGGTGGGCGGCGCTTGTAGGGGGAGGCAGGGAGTGACCATACTGTACGCTAGTACTTTTAATTATACTGTGGTTCTGGTTAACGAATGCGCTGATATCCGCTAGATGACACTACTAGGTTTTTAAAACGCGCTATCGTTGTGATTTCCCGTATCTATTAAATGAGTCTGGAAAGCAAGTTCAGTGCACTTACAGTATTGCGCAACAGATTTATAGAAATTTTTGGAGGCTGCTTTTGAATTAATTGAAGAGAGTAGCCCTAATTGTATACAGCTAGTAAAAAAAAGGGTATGACAAGCCGAAACGAGGAGGTCAAGGTACTCATGAACAACTTTCTCCATGCAACATGTTTCACTTTAGCGAGGAATAGAAGAATTCCGATCAGCTGCTTAAATTACATAAACAATATATTTCTTTATTTATTTATTTATGTTCCGAACGACCAAACATTTGTCAGACGTGGCGTAAATGTCCGTTTTTGCGCCGTTTACGCTCTGCCTACCCAAGGGATTATAGGCGCGTGTGTGTTTGTGAGTATGTGTGTGTGTGTGTGTGTGTGTGTGTGTGTGTGTGTGTATGTGTGTGTGTATGTGTGTGTGTGTTTGTGTGTGTGTGTGTGTGTGTGTGTGTGTGTTTTTAGGGTTCCGTACCCAAAGGGTAATAACGGAAACCCTATTACTAAAGGTCCTATTCCGAACCGAGCGGCCGACGGCCGACGGCCGACAGCATATGCCGGTTCTACTGGTTCGTATGGATTTGTATGGGATACTATCCGAACCGAGCGGCCGACTGCACATGCCGCGGCGGCCCCCCGTCCGTCTGTCTGTCCGTCCGTCCTACAGTTACGAGACTGTATCTCCTGAACCATTATACCTAGACAGTTGAAATTTTGACATATGATGTATTTCTGTTGCTGCTATAACAACAAATACTTTAAAAACAAAATCATTTTCTGATTTTTGACATGTGCCGGCTGCTTGGGCTAGTGGGGGGTAAAGCTACTTAGCCATAAAGGACTTGCTTATATTACTTAGGCCTCAATTCGCGATATAAATTCTCCTAACTTACCTTAAATTAGGGCTGTCACTTTCCGTCAAATAGGTTCAGAAAAGGATAGGAATTTATTTTAGTCACGTCATGTCTTATAATTTGACGCAAAATACATGTTGTCTGTCAAAATACGGTGACGAAGAAAACAACGGCGACTAAATTGACTAGAAATTGCCCATTGATATTTTTAAACATGACAGGACTCTGATATCTCCTATCCTTTTCATAACCCATTTGACGGAAAGTGACAGCACTAATTTAAGGTAAGTTAAGAAAACTTATATCCCAAATTGAGGGCTTAGTTTGCTCACGTGTGCACAATTTAAGCTACCCGCTTAAACGTCACGCATGCGCTATGAGTATAATTCCTGGTAAACAAATGAGCTGAAATCCGCTAGATGACACTACTAGGTTTTTAAAACGCGCTATCGTCGTGATTTCCCGTATCTATTAAATTAGTCTGGGAAACATATTGTTCGGTAGTATAACAAATAATGCAAAAGATAAATATTGAATTTTTGGAGGCTGCTTTTGAATTAATTGAAGAAAGTGGCACTAATTTAACAGTTAGTATGAGAAGCCGAAATGAGGTGGTCAAGGTTCTGAAACTGAACGTATTTCTCCATGCAACATGTTTCACTTTGGCGAGGAATAATAGGTATTTTTTTTTACTAACCTTGAATAAATTAAAATGTAAAGCACAAGCGAAACAATAATAATATTCTGCATTATCATCAGTCGATGAAATAATCACATCACTAGTCTGGGTCAGTACTACACTTCATTTGCAATAAATTTCGATGTGGTATACATTGCTGGTTATTTTTTCAGTTTATTGAAATAAGTATACCGAATCTCACTGCGCCGCGTTGGCAACTTCAGTTGAACTTTTATTGTCAAAATAGTGCTGCGATAATTAACTGTGTAATCTGATTTTTTAAAATATTTACGAAATCTACAGCACGGCTTCAATTTATTGCACAGACTCTTTGTAAGGAACCCTTTAACAACCCTTATGGTTTACTTGTCATTCTGTAACACGCGGTTTCCTACTTAATATTATAAATGCGAAAGTTTGTTTCTTTGTCTGTTTTGTTTGTTTGATACTTCTTCACGCAAACACTACTGAACCGATTGTAATGAAATTGGGCACACAATATAGAAGGTAACATGGATTAACACATAGGATAATTTTTATTTTAAGCGGGCAACGCCGCAGGTAACAGCTAGTACACATATAAATAACCACCATACAAAACTGCCTATCAGCTGGTTCCCTGCAATGGGAGGTCCATTTTTTGTATTTTGACCCGTATTTCAAAATTGTTCACTTTCATGACCTCCTTTCGGCCTGTTATACCCTTTTTTGTTACTCTTTGCATTCTTCCCTTCTGTCGCGTGGGACAAGGAGTCAACGAATGACCCGATGAACTCTCGTGTCAGAGCTTTAAACCAACCACTACCACTAGCATGCCTCGTTACGTGGTTGTGTAACGACCGCCGTTTGAATTAAGGGTGGTAATTAATGCAGCTTCTATTAAATGTCAATCGCGGCTTCTAAGAAACTTACGTTGTCTTCTGAATTAATAGGTCAGCGACTGCATTTAAGCAACTAAAAAATAATTTTGAAGCGTACTTCAATTCAAACATCTATAAATTTAACATGGCGACCTATTTAATATATTTGCTTCTAAATTGATGTGATGACTCAGCGATTAAATTGATGGCTCAGCCTCTAATGTTATTAAGTAAGCTACTCTATTTAAGATGTAACCAAAATATGTAAATAAATTGGACCTGGAGTGTTAATTGGTTGTATTTTTTAATTCATGGTAATTTGTATGATAATTGTGATTGGATGGGACCTTACCTTAAAAAAGAAATATATTATTATTATTACTATAGCAAATTAACCAGCTGATCGGAAGTTTTGTGTGGGAGATAATTTATATGCGTATATACAGGGTGTAAGGGACAGCCCTTCGAATACTGATAGGGTGCATGCAGACTATCAAACTAAACAACTTTCAGGAACATTATGTCAGGTACGACAAAAAATATTTGACCTTCCATACAAAATCAAAATTAGCTGACTGCAATTACTATGGCAAGTCAAAATTTTTATAGCGTTTCTTCAAATATTTTTTTATAGGAAGTTAATCACTTTCGTGGTCTATTTAGAATTTTAGTGGTTCATTTCGTGTATTTATACTCTATAAGTATTCGGAGGGCTTTCCCTTACACCCTGCATATGTCTTTCTAATTCTCTCAAGGTTCGTTACAAAAAAATAACTATTCCTCGCCAAAATGAAACATGTTGCATGGAGAAAGTTGTTCAGTTTCATGAGCTTGGCCTCCTCGTTTCGGCTTGTCATACCCTTTTTCTTACTAGCTGTATACAATAAGGGCCACTTTCTTCAAATAATTCAAAAGCAGCTTCCAAAAATTCCTTAAACCAGTTGCGCAATACTGTAAAGATCACTAAACTTACTTTCCAGACTCATTTAATAGATACGGGAAATCACAACGATAGCGCGTTTTAAAAACCTAGTAGCGCCATCTAGCGGATATCAGCGCATTCGGTATATATACAGAAAATACAGGGTGTAAAAAAATTAGCTAAGAATATTTTAAGGGGTGCACCGGCCCGTGAAACTGAACTACTTTGTCAAAGACATCATGGTCGAAAAGTTACAAAAAAACATAATTTACCGTTAGTACACAATCACGCATGTCAATTCTACTTTTTTATTATTTCTGTGCACGCTATGGTACGCACGCCTCTACAACATTACGCTCAAACACACACACGCATGATTATTTTCAAACACATCTTCATTCATTGATAGTACAACATGCGACAAAACAATATTGTCTAAGAATGTACGAGCTTTTTTCGCATCAATAGTCTTTTTGAATTAGTCGGGTATTAACGTTACGGTCATTGACAAATGAAGGTATACTCATGTTAGTTCTGTGTGATACCGAAATAAGGTCGTTATGAAGTACAAAGTACTACGGTTAACTTGTAATGGACTGTACACTGACTCGTTGCGCGGCGGGGACGCACGTGCGGTGTAGCGCGGCGCGGCGAGCCTCTTGTCAACATCAGCTGTTTTGTGTTTATTAGATTGATTCTAATTTCCCATCACACTTTACAGGCTTTGGACTGTCAAAGTAATCAACTGCTTGGATTTATTAATAAACTTCGCACCTGTGGGGAGGGGGTGCGCGCCCGCAACCCGCAGGAAATCCCGTTCCATCGGAACTAGAGATGTGCATATCTCGAAATCATATACGATAAATCCGGAACTATCCGGATGAGTAGATCGAATATGTACCCCGCTATCTCTAGTACTATGAATGGGGCACCTTACACCTAACCTAATCCGGATACACACTAAAAATGAATGACTAAATAAACCTCAAAGGCCGAACAAACCGAATAATAACATTCGACTTCAAACGCGAAAGCCTTAAAAAAGAAAACAACAGATGGTACCGTGCTTCGGAGGGCACGTTAAAACGTCGGTCCCGGTTGCGGTCTATGAATTGATAACTTACACGGCGGTTACAGTTGCTATATCAGAGGTCTACTAATAGTAGTAGTCGGTATAAAAAACGACACCGGGGTTCATCGGGTCGTTTGTCGACGGAATCCCACATGAAAGAAGAAGAACAGGCATACTAGATAAATAAATCCAAAAACGTTTTTTTTTAGTTAGTTTTCATACTGTGCACATTAGGATCCAGGTTATTTACCGGATAAATACCGGATATTTGCCTAGGGGAGGATTCGTGCGGGCACATCTCTAGTCGTGCCTTTGTGACGTTGCGTGCGACTAAGCTACTGCTATCTCTTTCATTCATACGCCAAGTACAATTTTTGCTCTCTTTCACTCTCACACCTAAAACTTTGTTTGTGTGCTTTCGCGAACAAATTAATGAATGAACTTTTGCTCGTCGGCGTCTTTGATGTCGCCGCCGTTTTTCTTTGTGATTCGCCGCCCGCCACTCCCGCGCCGGCGTTTGTTTCCACAAAATCAATAATAATGAAAGCGATTGAAATATCATAATTGACAAGCGCTCAAATTTCATAATATCCACTTTTTCTATGACCATTTCGGAGATTTCTGATTGCAGATTCATAGTGAAAAAGTTTCAAATTTTTCTGTTGAAAATCTAGGAAAAAATTATCAATATTCTGAAATCGTGCTTGTGACGTCACAATACGATGATTATCCTGCAAAAAAAAAACACATCTGTTTGTAGACGTAAATTTACAAAAAAAAAGCGCATCATTAGCGCCAAAACTGTCAATAACGTCAAAGTACATAGTTGGCTGGGTTGCCAACTGGGATTTTTTTTTCGTACTGAAGCACTTAAGGCTAGCGCAGACTGTGGCTTGTACGTCTACGCAAATGGAGCACGCGCGTCGACGCACCGGTTGTAATCTATGGAACCAATATGGAACTGGAAGCTTAAGAAACATGCCATGAACATGCCACACCAGATGGGGACACGGATATGTCACACGCCAACAAGTAGGTAACTACCGAAGAGTACCAACTGACTAAGTTACTAGATTAGATGCCAAAGGCAAAACAAAATGCTTATCAATATCAATATCTACCCGGGTCTCGTAAAAGCCGACTAAGGGATCACTCCAGGAAATGGGCAGCAGCGTTGTCAGTGAATACAACACCCTTGTCCAGCAGTGTGGTATTCCCACACTTGTGTCTTTCCTGCTGGGGTTTTGACCTCTTAGTACTACACAACTCTACTAAAGTTACGTTAGTCACGACTCGTAGACTCTCCGTTTCTTAATTTGAGTAAAGTTTGTGCGTCTTCGTCTTTCTCTTTTCCCTTCCACCCTCCCATTCTGCAACGTTTTTTACTTCCTAATTAAGGCGGAACTATACTATCTGACGCGTCCATCAGCCGCGTCCGTCGGCCGCGACTTATTTGAATCTGTGTAGTAATTTATGTGAAACTGCAAACTATCTAAGTCGCGCACAGTCTAAGAGAGATATCTAGCCGGTCGGATGCCATAGACAATGTGCACTGGCCTTTAGACTCTAGAGTCGCTTTTAATTTATTTCGTGGACGTAAACAGGTAAACGCTTCTTTTTATCTAATTTCTTGGTAGACAATACAATGTGGCCACAGTTAAATAAAAAATTTCGTCCTACTCGTTGCTCGACGTCATCATCGCGACCGCGACCATAGACGAATTTCGTCCGCGGACACTCCGTGCACACTGTCTTAAGCCGCGGCTGATGGATGCGTCAGATAGAATGTTTCCGCCTTTAGACTTCTTTAACATCCAATTTAATCAAAACATTTCAATACGTAAAATCGTTTGCAATCAGCATTTGCAAGAAAAATTATGAAAAATTCCAAAACCTCGTACAGAAGTGAATACTTGTCCTCGCGTGTCGTACGGGAGACCATAGTTTCGTATTCGTACGAGGAACCTTGTATTGTACGGTTGGCAACCCTGGAAATGTATGGTAATGTCGCTGTCAATCATCTTTCAAGCATCAGTATTGCCATTACATTTTATTATTTTCAAGAATTGTAGTGATACCATTTTAATAATCGTATTCTGACGTCATCATGCACTTACGACCTTTTAGAATGAGCACTTTTAAATTATTTAAATAAAAAGGGATAAAAGTGTTGTTTTTTCTAAAATGTTACTCGGGGGCTCCACTTGTTCACTAAAGTTTAATTTAAGCTAATAATATCGGTAGGTTTACGAAATGAGCGGTCATCAATTAGGGCTACTTCTTCAATTCATTCAAAAGCTGCCTCCAAAAATTCCGTAAACCTGGAGAGCAAAACAGTAATTGCACTGAACTTGCTTCCCAGACTCATTTAATCGGGGAAATCACAACTATAGCGCGTTTTAAAAACCTAGTAGCGTCATCTAGCGGATACCAACGCATTCGTTACAAAGAAAATATATCTAAATGTATATAAGGTGTAAAAAAATTCGCTGAGAATATTTTAAGGGGTGAACCAGTACGTGAAACTGAACAACTTTCCCCAAGGAACATAGGTCGAAATATGAAAAAATTATTTGACCCTCCCATACTTAGTGTGTTACCCGGCCGGGATAATTTGTATGGGAGGGCCAATTTTTTTTTCATATTTCGACCTATGTTTCTTGGGGAAAGTTGTTCAGTTTCACGTACTGGTTCACCCCTTAAAATATTCTCAGCTATTTTTTTTACACCATGTATATAGAAATAAAATAAATTGGGTTCACAAAATCACTATGGTTTTGTATTGCTACCTCCCCTACCTACACATTTTAAAGGGTGACCCAGCCAATCTTCTTCTTTTTCGTGAACCCTGGTGTCAGAGTTTTTCAACCGCTGACTACTAGTTGTAGACCTCTGACATGGTTGTATAACGACCGCCGTCTAAGTTATCATAGACAGCAACCGGGACCGACGGCTTAATGTTCCCTCCGAAGCACGGAACCATCTTTCTTATTTATTTATTTAAATGTTTATTGTACACAAAAGACATAACATTTAGAACAATACACAACAGGTCAGCTTATTTCTAAAAATAAATCTCTTACAGCAGAGCAGACCTAGGGTAGTGAGAAGGCAGTCGGGCAATCTCAAGGGCAATCGATTCTCGGTGGGGCACTCACAAAGTTGATATTTATCAGTTTGTGAATTTGTTCCCAGTCTGGTTAGGACATTGCTCGCTGTACCACCTGATTGTCCGAAAATAAAGATGGTTTCGTGTTTCGGAGGGCACGTTAAGCCATCCGTCCCGGTTACTGTCTATGATTACTTGACGGTGGTCGTTACACAACCATGTCAGCTTACTACTACTAGAAGGCGGTTGAAAAACTCTTGATCAGGGCCAGGGTTGGCATGATTAAAACAATTTGTTTAAAACATGTGTTTTATATAGTGTTTAAAACAGTTCTAAATAAAACAATGTTTTATATTAGGTGTTTTAAAACATTGTTTAAAACATGCTTTAGACAATGTTTCAAACGTTATAAAAAAAACATAGTTTAAAACAAATTTTAATTGCAAAAATTACGAGTTTTCAACCTAAAACTTATTTTTATAAAATAATTAAAGTAGTTTTTTACGTGTACGATTTTTTATAAGTACCATAACATAATTAAAAAGAAAATCCGCTCTATTTATACACTCCATCGGTAAAGTCCCCCGGGGTAATCCCAGGACTTTCCCGTAATGCATGATCATTTGATATATGTTTTGGGTATTCCCCTTATTTTAAGAGAAGATTAGGTGTATCCCCTACTTAAAATGAACGTCGGAACATACAGGATGTATTAAATCAAGATTGATTTTTGTCATACAGTTTTTTAATAATCTAAAAGTGAATTATAACAGGCTTAATCAATTTAAAATGGATAATAACTAACTCCGAAAAAAAAAACAATGAAACACCTGTTTTAAACATTTTGAACTGTTTGTTTTATAAAATTTGAAAAAAACAGTTTTTTTTCCAACCCTGATCAGGGTTCATCGGGTCGTTGGACCACTCAGTGTCCAACACGAAAATAAATATTTTTTAACCACCAAAACATACCTTTTGAATTCATATAAATGCAGATAGCCAAAATAACTTCAATACCGCGTTTCAGGGTGCTACGCGCGTAGACATTTGCTACGGGCATAGAGGGTGCTACGCTAGCTCAATTTACACTGGTTATTCTTAGCAAATATATGAAAAACCAAAATTAATTGATCCCTTGGTATAAAAAAAACTCACCTTTTCCCTGGCTGCGTCGTCTCTCTCCTGCTTCTTCTGTTCCTTCAACTCCTCCACTCTTGCGTCTCTCTCCTTCCGCTTCTCCAGTAATGTTTCCACGTGTAGTTTCCTAGCCGCTTCCAAAGCTTGACGTCGCGCGCCTACGGCCGCCTCGCGAGCCGCTTTTTGTTCCTGAAATATTAATAAAATAAAAGATTTATTTATTAAGGGCCTGCCTCGAACTTTTAAACGTCCCTTTCCCACTAATGGCAAATCCCGTGTGTGAGAACAGAGCGGAATCACCATAGTTAGCCAATTTTTCAATGTTTTGGAAATTTCTCGCCCCATAAACAAGTAATCAAAAAACTGAACGACAAAAAACTAGTAATTTACAAGACGTATCGTATTCGCAAAAAATAATGTGTTATGTTCTTAAGATTGCTAAACAAAACGCAAAAAAGTGTGAAAATAGACTAAACTTTGAAAAATAAATCTATCGAGCAAACTTTCTTTAATCGTGTTTTCCTGCGACAAAAATCTAGATAATATAATGAAAAATCATTACACATAAAAATAAAGTGTTTATCGTATTTACCAACAAAATTGCGTGCATCCAAAAATACCCATTTTTCTCACGGCCCGCCCTTAATTTAAGGCGAGTGTATCCGCAAACGACCTCGACAGAGGCGCCACTTCACAAAAAAATATTTTCTCTTTTTACATCAGAATATTCGTTGCCCAAGTTTTTATTATTATCCATAAGTACAATTTGAACCTGCAAACTCAATGAAATATTCGCTGTAATTAAAGTTTTGGCAATTAATACTAAATGTGGCCGTTTTAGGTACTCTTTTTTACTGCAGTAGCCCCCCCATCTATTAGCGTAAAGTGGCGAATCGGTTTTAATAAAGAAATCTTATGGTTTTTTAAATTTTTCGAAAATGTTATATCAACGTGCCGTGTGATGTCGGCATAGAATAGCATCATCCCATTTCTTCCCCGTGGGAGTCGTAGGAGGCAACTAAGGGACTTGAGGTTGTTTGTTTGTATTACAATTTTAGGCGATGGGCTGACAACCTGTCTCTATGGCGATGCACAGTTTTCCGAATGACCCTCAAGTATATGTCCGTTTTTGCGGCCTTTTACGCTCTACCTACCCCGCAAGGGATAATAGGCGTGATATGTGTATGTGTATGTATGTTATATCAACACGGAATTTCCCATCGAGTTTTTTAATAAGACTTTTGTCTCCTTCAAAGACGTAAGTCCATTAAACTTCTTAAGTCATGAATGTACTATTAGTCGTAACACTTTACCGCTTAAATCATGCTTTTGTACTGTTTTACAAACACACACACATACTACGCCCATTATCCCTTGCGGGGTAGGCAGAGCGTGAACGACGGCCATTTCCGAGACGTCTGACAAATACTTGAGGGTCGATGGGAAAATTGTGTATCGCCATAGAGACAGGTTGTCACGCTATTGCCTAAAACTTCAATATCCACCCTCGAGTCCCTTTGTCGCCTCTTACGACTTCCACGGGAAAGAAATGGGGTGATGCTATTCTAAGTCGGCATCACTCGGATCATTTGCTGTAACAAAGCTAATATTCACCAATTTTGCCGGATGGTGTGATGGCGGCACTGCTCCAGGAACTCGTGTCTCCGGCTCCAAGCCTCCAGTTTGACTGCACTCGCCTTAAGAGGTGATATTTACCAGTTTGACTGCACTCGCCTTAAGAGGTGATATTTACCAGTTTCCCGAGTCGCTCCCGGCGCATCTGCCTCAGCCGGATGGTGTGATGGCGGCACTGCTCCAGGAACTCGTGTCTCCGGCTCCAAGCCTCCAGTTTGACTGCACTCGCCTTAAGAGGTGATATTTACCAGTTTCCCGAGTCGCTCCCGGCGCATCTGCCTCAGCCGGATGGTGTGATGGCGGCACTGCTCCAGGAACTCGTGTCTCCGGCTCCAAGCCTCCAGTTTGACTGCACTCGCCTTAAGAGGTGATATTTACCAGTTTGACTGCACTCGCCTTAAGAGGTGATATTTACCAGTTTGACTGCACTCGCCTTAAGAGGTGATATTTACCAGTTTGACTGCACTCGCCTTAAGAGGTGATATTTACCAGTTTGACTGCAATCGCCTTAAGAGGTGATATTTACCAGTTTGACTGCACTCGCCTTAAGAGGTGATATTTACCAGTTTGACTGCAATCGCCTTAAGAGGTGATATTTACCAGTTTGACTGCACTCGCCTTAAGAGGTGATATTTACCAGTTTGACTGCAATCGCCTTAAGAGGTGATATTTACCAGTTTGACTGCACTCGCCTTAAGAGGTGATATTTACTAGTTTGACTGCACTCGCCTTAAGAGGTGATATTTACCAGTTTGTATGCACTCGCCTTAAGAGGTGATATTTACCAGTTTGTATGCACTCGCCTTAAGAGGTGATATTTACCAGTTTCCCGAGTCGCTCCCGGCGCATCTGCCTCAGCCGGATGGTGTGATGGCGGCACTGCTCCAGGAACTCGTGTCTCCGGCTCCAAGCCTCCAGTTTGACTGCACTCGCCTTAAGAGGTGATATTTACCAGTTTCCCGAGTCGCTCCCGGCGCATCTGCCTCAGCCGGATGGTGTGATGGCGGCACTGCTCCAGGAACTCGTGTCTCCGGCTCCAAGCCTCCAGTTTGACTGCACTCGCCTTAAGAGGTGATATTTACCAGTTTGACTGCACTCGCCTTAAGAGGTGATATTTACCAGTTTGACTGCACTCGCCTTAGGAGGTGATATTTACCAGTTTGACTGCACTCGCCTTAAGAGGTGATATTTACCAGTTTCCCGAGTCGCTCCCGGCGCATCTGCCTCAGCCGGATGGTGTGATGGCGGCACTGCTCCAGGAACTCGTGTCTCCGGCTCCAAGCCTCCAGTTTGACTGCACTCGCCTTAAGAGGTGATATTTACCAGTTTCCCGAGTCGCTCCCGGCGCATCTGCCTCAGCCGGATGGTGTGATGGCGGCACTGCTCCAGGAACTCGTGTCTCCGGCTCCAAGCCTCCAGTTTGACTGCACTCGCCTTAAGAGGTGATATTTACCAGTTTCCCGAGTCGCTCCCGGCGCATCTGCCTCAGCCGGATGGTGTGATGGCGGCACTGCTCCAGGAACTCGTGTCTCCGGCTCCAAGCCTCCAGTTTGACTGCACTCGCCTTAAGAGGTGATATTTACCAGTTTCCCGAGTCGCTCCCGGCGCATCTGCCTCAGCCGGATGGTGTGATGGCGGCACTGCTCCAGGAACTCGTGTCTCCGGCTCCAAGCCTCCAGTTTGACTGCACTCGCCTTAAGAGGTGATATTTACCAGTTTCCCGAGTCGCTCCCGGCGCATCTGCCTCAGCCGGATGGTGTGATGGCGGCACTGCTCCAGGAACTCGTGTCTCCGGCTCCAAGCCTCCAGTTTGACTGCACTCGCCTTAAGAGGTGATATTTACCAGTTTCCCGAGTCGCTCCCGGCGCATCTGCCTCAGCCGGATGGTGTGATGGCGGCACTGCTCTAAGAACTCGTGTCTCCTATTCGAAGCCTCAAGTTGTTTGATGAACGCTATCTCTCTCAGCTTCTCTTCCTCGTCGTGCGCTTTGCGAACTATGTCCTAGATAACAATCCACAATATTTTACGTTAGATACTAAAAAATAATAGTACATTGTTGTCGAGGTATGGAAAATAAGACTTTGCTGGACGAGTATAGTTTAACCCTCGCCTGCGGCTCGGACTTCAATTATACAAGTCAAGCAAAGTAATTTTCCCCGAGGCTTACATAGTGCTTTTCTCAAAAAAATGCTAGGAAATGAAAGATTGTACTTCTTATAAAAGTTAGCTAGCGACCACAACACAACGAAACAAATGAAAATTTACAATTTTTCCACCAATTGTAATTTTTTTAAATAAATTCGCCTGTAAGGCACAGTAGTACGTCATATTCAGCCATACTAAATGTTTAGTTCATTCTTTTCTTTTTCAATTCTGGACAGGCAAGGGTCTTCACATCATACAGCCTCGTCTTTAGTTACCTGTTTCATACATAATTACGTTCCGTTTCTATGAGAGTCATCGAGATAATTTTGAAATCAAATTATGTGGGTTTAGCGTATCACGAATTTATCTTATTGGACACCAGCAAAGGATTTCCATACAACTTTGCTGGCGTGATCTGAGACGTGACGAACAATGTGAAACTTCGCGGTTTCTTTTTTTGAAAGAAATGAACACATTTCCTAGCATGTTTGAGAAAACATTGTTAAGAGTGTTTGGGATGCTTAATGAGATACACATATTTTCATCATTTATAAAGCGCACTGCTAAAGAGTGGAACTCACTACCTGCGTCTGTGTTTCCAAACGCATACAACCCTAATCTCTTCAAAGTAAGAGTGAACAGGCTTCTTCTGGGTGAGCTCGCTCCATCTTACACTCTGTCTCTGTCCTATGACCTAGACTAGATTTAAGAGCAAACTCATCCTTAATAAAAATAAAAAAACAATTGTATACAGGACCGGACGACATACTACATCAACCCGATGAACCCTGGTGTCAGTGTATTTTAACCGCCTACTAGTAGTAGGCCTCTAACGTGGTTGTTTAACGATCGCCATCTAAGTTATCATAGACAGCGACCGGGATCGACGGCTTTACGTGCCCTCCGAAGCACAGAACCATCTTTAGCACGGTGGCTAGAGCATCGACACGGTACGTGGCTTCAATTTCCGCTTCTGTAATTTTTAGTTTCTATTTTCTCCTATACATACATATATCACACCTATATCCCTTGCAGAGTGAGCAGACCGTAAACGGCCGTAAAAAAAATGAGGGGCATTCAGCAAAATTGTGTATCCATAGTGACAGGTTTTCAACCTATCACTTAAAATTATAATACACATGTAACCGTCGAACTCCTTAGTCACAACTTACGACACCCGCGGCAAAGAAATGGGGTGATGATATTCTAAACCGACATGTTTATCGGGTCGTACACCAGGGTTTATCGGGTCGTTCCTTGACTCAACGACCCACCCTATATAAATTAATCTTACCTTGATATGTTGGTCTCTGTTTTCAGCTGCCTTCTGAAGCCTTCGTTCTAATCTCATGCGTTTTTCCTCAATCAGCTGATTCTTCGCCACCTGCAATAGCGAAACAGTGTTTTGATGTAAATACATACATATTGAATTAGATAGAAAGGTATTTAGCTTCTTCCGCACTTATGATGGCTAGTAATGCAGGAAGAATCTAAATACCTTTCTATCTAATTCAATCAAGATGGACTTCCGCAAAGTAACGCCTGATACAATTACTTAATACATACATACATAAATCACGCCTGTATCCCTTATGGGGTGGGCAGAGCTTTAACACCACGTCTGACAAAAGTTTGAGGGTCAATCAGATAACCGTGTATCACTATAGTTACAGGTTGCCAGCCCATCGCCTTAAATTTAAATACACATCTAACCCTTGAGTCCCTTAGTCGCCTCTTACGACACCCATGGGTAAAAGATGGGGTATTGCTATTCTAAGCCGACATCACACGGCTGATGTATACATACATACATATACCACGCCTATATCCCTTTTAGGGAGTAGGTAGAGCGTAAACGGCCGTAAAAGGCGAACATTTACGCCACGTCTGACAAACATCAAGAGGGTCATTTAGAAGTTGTGTAGAGCTATAGGAGCAGGTTGTCAACCTGTCGCCTAAAATTGCAATTCACATGTAACCGTCGAGTCCCTTAGTCGCCGGCATCACACGGATTTACAACATCTTCAAATATTATAGGCTGTGTGATGCTGGCTTAGAATAGCATCACCCCATTTCTTTCCCGTGGGAGTCGTAAAACGGCGTGTATTGCAATTTTAGGCGATGGGCTGACCTGTCTTTATGGCTATACACAACTTCTAAATGGCCCTCAAATGTTTGTCAGACGTGGCGTAAATGTCCCTTCTTTTACCATTTTTTATCTGCCTGCCCCGCAAGAGTTTGTGTGTGTGTGCGTGTGCATGTGCATATGCGTGTGCATGTGCGTGTACATGTGCATGTGCATATGCATGTGCGTGTGCGTGAGAGTGTTTGTGCGTGCGTGCGTGCGTGTGTGTGTGTGTGTGTGTGTGTGCGTGTGTGTGTGTGTGTGTGTGTGTGTGTGTGTGTGTGTGTGTGTGTGTGTGTGTGTGTGTGTGTGTGTGTGTGTGTGTGTGTGTGTGTGTGTGTGTGTGTGTGTGTGTGTGTGTGTGTGTGTGTGTGTGTGTGCGTGTGCTTGTACATGAGCATGTGCGTGGGCGTGTGCATGCTTGTACACTATTATTAGGTCCTTACATATGAAATTGGCGTTTTGTATGGGAGGAACAAAAAGTCGATTTTTTTTTATATAGTATATTTATTTAATCAAAGTATGAGCCATTGTAATCTATGCACTTTTGCCATCTCATAGGTAGTTCATTGATCCCTTTACTAAAAAAACCATTCGGACGGGAATCAATAAAATCTTTGAAGGCGATTTGGACTGCCCCATCTGAGTTGAATTTTTTCCCTTGCAAGAAGTTATCCAAATTTTGAAAAAATGGTAATCTGTTGGAGCAAGGTCCGGGGAGTACGGTGGATGCCTTAGACATTCCAATTGAAGCTCTTCTAATTTGCTAGCCGTCTGTTGTGCAGTGTGTGGTCTAGCGTTGTCGTGAAGCAACAGTGGCGTAGAGCGATTGACCAACCTCGGTTGTTTAGCAGCTAGCTTTTCCATCATGGTTTGCAATTGCTGACAGTAGACATCTGCCGTAATCGTCTGGCCAGATTTGAGAAAACTGTAATGAACGACACCGGCGCTAGTCCACCAAACGCTTACAAGTAACTTTTTATTGGTCAATTTTCGCTTGGAGCAGGCTTTGGCTGGCTTGCCAGGGTCCAGCCATTGCGATGAGCGCTTCCGATTATCATAGAGAATCCACTTTTCATCACAGGTAATGATTCGATTTAAAATCCCTTCGTTATTGTGCCGGTCAAGTAATGTAACGCAGCAGTTGACGCGCGTTTGCCGGTTTGCTTCACTCAATTCGTGAGGAACCCACCTTTCAAGTTTTTTAATCTTTCCAATTTGCTTCAAGTGGATTAAAACAGTTTTATCACTAACACCGAAGCCTGCAGCTAATTCGGACGTGGTTTGCGATGGATCCGCTTCCACAATAGCCTTCAATTCTTCATTATCAACTTGGGTCTCCGGCCGTCCACGGGGCTTGTTTTGCAGGTCGAAATTTCCAGAACGAAAACGTTGGAACCAAAAACGCACTGTGTTTTCTTTTGCGACACAACCGCCATACACATCATTAACCCTTCGAGCCGTTTCCGCAGCACTGGTGCCACGGTGGAACTCGTACTCGTAAATAACGCGATATTTCAAATTTTCCATTTTGTAAATTGAGCGATGCAAACAGAAAAAAGATAAGTAAAAAAACAAATGAATGACGGTTTACGAAACATAACTACATGTGGAAATAGCTGTATAAATTTGAATTTCGAATTCCTAACTAAATAGGAGAAATTTGTGATCAAAGTGGCCAGTACGACAAAACGACAATTTCATATGTAAGGACCTAATATTATACCTTGACTTCTTCGACTCTGGCTAACAGTTGGTGAATCCTCTTGGCCCTCCCAGTTTGGTATTCAATACGTTGTTTCTCGGCGCGCGCTTGCTTCGCTTGTAACCTGTAAATCACGTTTTTTTTATTATGTTACATGTCGTGAAAAAAACCCGGCCGGCTGGCCCTAGGGCAGTACTTTTTTCCAACCTTAATTTATTTATTTTGCATAAAATGTATTGTACTAGGTTAGTGTATTGATTTTAGAACCTCAAATCTTTAAAAAAAATTAAAAAAAAACTAGGAAATCATTGTGCGAAGTTATAGTCACTATAATTCAAAATAGTCACTAACGAATCAATAGCAATGAAAAGGCTGTCGAAACCAGTCGAAACGTAGAGGGCTAAACTCTCTACCAAATAATTAACAAGTAAGTCGCGCAAGCCTAGATCAATAGCATATCAATATTTAAAACTTTTTTTAGTACGCCATCTAGCCCTAAACTAAGCAAAACATGTACAGTCGGTTGTAGCACATAAGGTACCAGGGGTACTCCAAAATAACTGATTTATTTTTATCCCCAGTTAATACATAATAAAAAATTAAACTTATTCTCCTGTAAAGAAATAAATATTGCTGGGGACAAAAATAATTCGGTTCTGTAGGAGTACCCCTGGTATCTTATGTGCTAAAACCGACTGTACTATGGGAACTAGATCGCTGATATTTATACGTATTTACTTTTTTTTTGTAAATACATACATACATATTATACATAGAAAACATCCAGACTAACATAAATATTTCAAAATTGACTAAACAAGTATTTTGGTCATGTGGGATCGAACCCACGACCGTCGGCGTAGCAGGCAGGGATACTATCCGCTACACCATCGGGCTAGTCACTACTAAACTAGTAATCACAAAATGAAAGGAAATAAATTACAAATAGTTATAATTATAACCAAGGCCAATGGCAAGGTCAAAAATTCATACATAATCTAGTAGCAGACTTTCTGAATATTGTCAAGTTCAATTTCTTTGCTTCATTAAAATTTCACTTGGAGTAGCAATCGTTAACCAGAAAAATCGATAAAATATACGGCTATTGCTGTACTATACAGTAGCGGTGGGTAACTCACGAATGAACGAATGAAAAGAGCGCGCTCTTTACAAAAAGCTCACTCACTCTTGCGTTCAGTGCAATTCATATTAGATCTTGCGCTCTTAGCGCTCTTCAGCTCTTTTCGATCGCCCGAGAGATCGCGAACGAATGCGAACGCGAAGCGAGCGATCAACGAGGACAGATGCATACGTTACTTTCTCATGGAAGAGAAAGAGCGCTATAGCGCTCGATGTGTGGCGCCAAGCAGGTGACTCGCCTGTTAATCATAAGATCGCTCATCAGTCACTCGTTGATTCGCTAGCTCTATTAGCTAAAACACATCCTATAAAAAGATCAAAGATCAAAATACTCCGCTGAGCGAAAAGAGTTACTGAGCGCAAAGAGTGATGCACATCTTTAAGTACGAAAGATTCAAATCGCTCTGCTCTTTTAAGTGAGTTGTTTTTCCCACTACTACTATACAGGATATAACTTTTCAAGCACTCGCGATCACTTTCACTCATTTTAAGTATTAGACGATAGACCCGGTCTAATACTTAAAATGAGTGACTATACAGGATGTAAGGGACGGTGTACCGTAAACTTTGCAAGCATGATCAGACCATTAAACTAAACAACTTTTACTAGTTTCTAGTCTAGTTCATAGGACAGAGACAGAGTGTAAGATGGAGCGAGCTCACCCAGAAGAAGCCTGTTCACTCTTACTTTGAAGAGATTAGGATTGTATGCGTTTGGAAACACAGACGCAGGTAGTGAACAATGAAGCCTAAGTTGGGAAACGAAATTGTTTTTTCGAGTTTCCATAGAAAGTCAGTCAGCTGATCGAGAATTTTGTATAGGTAATTTGCCAACATAGCCTCTATAGAAAAAGTTGTTCAGTAATATCTGATCATGCATGCAAAGTTTTTACACCCCGTAGATTTCCTTTGGGTTGCTTTGATGGGTTTATGACAACCTGTCAGTTCTAAAAACGTACCTTCTGAGTGCGTCTTGTAAGCTGCCGCGGCGTTTGATACCTTGTGATAGCTTCGCGTGGAGTTGTTGGGCGCGACCTGTAAATAGATAGATATCAAGTCATTTTTTTAATGCTTTGCAGCATAGCCCTAAAAAGAGTTGAAAAATTCCATGAGATTGTGGCTTAGAATAGCATCACCCGCGTGAGTTTTGTAAGCGGTAAAGAGACTCGACGGTTTCATGTTTGGATATAACAAAATTAAAGGCTACGGGCTATGAACTGATCAAGCTTCCTTTTTGAAAGGTCGTTGACGCTCTGTCTAACCAGCTCAATATGAAGACACGATTTTAAGTGACGTAAACTAAGCAGACACAGTTGACGACATACCAAATACCTATGTCTAATTTACTATGACCTTATTATACTAATCTTTAAGATCTGATTGGCAAAAGATTTCTCTGATTACCAGGATCCCTAGCAAACGTAGACGGCGGTCGTAACACAACCATGTCAGAGGCCTACTAGTAGTTGTAGGCGGTTGAAAAACTCTGCCACCAGAGTTCATCGGGTCGTTGGACAACTCGGTGTCCCACACGAGAAGAGAGAGAGAGCAAACCAAACTGTTCAAAGCCTAGCACACTTCAGAACCTAAAAAAAGCGAACCCTACAGCTATCGCCGTAGGCAAATATTGGTCCAAAGCTATCTAAAAAGCTACCATGTAGCTGTAGGGTTCGCGATAGCTGTAGGGTTCGCTTTTTTTAGGTTCTGAAGTGTGCTTCCACTTGCCACCAGAGTTCATCGGGTCGTTGGACAACTCGGTGTCCCACACGAAAAGAGAGAGAGAGCAAACCAAACTGTTCAAAGCCTAGCACACTTCAGAACCTAAAAAAAGCGAATCCTACAGCTATCGCCGTAGGCAAATATTGGTCCAAAGCTATCTAAAAAGCTACCATTCGACTCTATAAAGAAGAAGCAAACCAAAGCTTTCAGCCCAGAACATCCCAGCTAATGCAGTCTCATATTGATCCTCAAGGCTCATTGCCAATGCTCCGAGGTTCTCAGATGATTGTCAAGTGGGAATTTCTATTTCTTACCTGGATCTCTCGCCACCAAAGCCTCAAGCACCACCAAAGTATCAACTCTTTCAGCCCAGGACATCCCAGCCAAACCCATCTCATATTGATCCTCAAGGCTGGCAGCGAATGTTTCCAAGGTTCTCAGATGATTTGCAAATGGGGATCATACTCCTATTTCTATTACTATTCCAATTTTATTGCTATTCCTATAACTTACCTGGATCTCTCGCCACCAAAGCCTCAAGCACCACCAAAGTATCAACCCTCTCAGCCCAGGACATCCCAGCCAAAGCCGTCTCATATTGATCCTCAAGGCTGGCAGCGAATGTTTCCAAGGTTCTCAGATGATTTGCAAATGGGGATCATACTCCTATTTCTATTACTATTCCAATTTTATTGCTATTCCTATAACTTACCTGGATCTCTCGCCACCAAAGCCTCAAGCACCACCAAAGTATCAACCCTCTCAGCCCAGGACATCCCAGCCAAAGCCGTCTCATATTGATCCTCAAGGCTGGCAGCGAATGTTTCCAAGGTTCTCAGATGATTTGCAAATGGGGATCATACTCCTATTTCTATTACTGTTCCTATTGCTATTCCTATAACTTACCTGGATCTCTCGCCACCAAAACCTCAAGCACGACTAAAGTATCCACTCTCTCAGGGCATGCCAGCCAAAGCCGTCTCATATTGATCCTAAAGACTGACGGCCAATGTTCGAAGGTTCTCAGATGATTGATAACTGGAGATTACTATTTCTTACCTGGATCTCTCGCCACCAAAGCTTCAAGCACCACCAAAGTGTCAACCCTTTCAGCCCAGGACATCCCAGCTAATGCTGTTTCGTACTGATCTTCTAAACTAGCGGCCAATGCGCCGAGGTTTTCCGGCGATTGGCAAGTGGGGGGCAGGCTTGTGTCTTCGCAAAGGATTTCTGCGTCAGTCTGTGGAGAAATTGAAAAGGAAATAAGCAGAGATTAGTCTTAGGCTTAAGTCAAGAATTCGATTTTTAGATAAGATAATGAACAGCAACATTCTCCGTGAATAAACTTGCTACACTGCTTCTCAAAGTGATGAGTATGGAAAATACCCCTAACTAAGAGATTATCATATCCTGTTTAGCAGTGGTCAGTTGTATGTTACATTGTGATGAATCAAAACATTACAAACATTTTGGTTACAATTACATATAAAATTGATCTAATTACGCAAAAAATTAATCTAGATAAATCTTCAAAATCAACATATTTACCTCGGTATCATCCGTTTCCGTATCCATATCAATATCCGACACTTCCTGTAGCTCCATAATCTGTCTGTTTAGCAAATCTTCTTCGGCACACAGCTTCCTTTGATCAGCATCTGATTGGAAATCTAACGCCAAACTCATTTTTCTCTCGTTTTCTTCGATCTGGGACGTCATTTCAGCTATTTCAGACATTTCAGAAGGATCAGCAGCTTTGAGGATTTCGTTGTGGTTAGAAATTTGATCATCGTCATCGAAACAGTTGAACGTAGATTTGAATTCGGCTTTCCATTTGTCAAAATCGAAAGTATCTTCGGTGCTCTCTGAAGATCTGGCTAAACCCGTGGTTAGACTTTCTAGTGATGAATGAAGACGGTTCTTAGTCAATTCTCCATCGTTTTTGGCAGCATCTTTTGCCTTTTCTTTTTTCGTGACTTTGTTTCTAGATGAACGCGTCTTAAGTCCAGTTACGTCAGATTTTTGGCGAATCATTGTAGGATCTTTGAATTTCTCTTTGGGTTTCGCGACTTTCGGTTTTGGCGGTTTAGGTTTTTCTGGTTGTTCAGATTTGGCTCTGTCGAGTTTGGCGTTGTTAACTTGGATAATTGGATTAGTTTCTTGTTTAGGTGATTCCAACATGTTCAATGTAGGTAAGCTTGTAGTGGCCGATGGCTGATGAAATCTGTTTGCCCAATGGTTTTTCGACTGTTGTTTTTTAGACTCGCGACTCAGTCTTTTAGACTTTACCGTGAGCCACTCCTCGTCACACTTAGCGTTTTGAACGTTTAATACTTCAATGGAATTAGCTATGTCTGGAATGGTTTGCAATTCTTCTGGAACTAGGGTCTTTAAACTTTCGCTGGATTCGATTCTAGACAAATCAATTTGAGTGACTAAAGTGTCACAACTGCTGTACTCATCACAATCTTTAATCTTCTCCAATGTGAGAGTAGATTTTTCTTTCTTGTCACCTTTTTCAATACCTTTCAAAGATGTAGGTCTCGGTTGTCGTTTCTTAGGATCAACTTTGACCTGAGTGTTTGGTATTATTTTGTTGTCTCCAGCTCCTAAACCAGGTCTGCCAGCAGCATTTTTATTAACAACTTTAGCTGATGGTTTCGAGTCGAAAAGACTAGTTCTCCCTGTAGTTAAGTTGAAGGGGTAGCTGCATTTGCTGGTTTGGTTCCTTTTAGGAAACTGTTGTCGCGTTTTAGGAGCGTTGTTTGGTATTTCTACGATGGTCCGGCTTCGTAGTATAGGTGTAGTAGCGCGAACTGGTGGCTTTACTTCTGGTTTAGCAGTCACGGCTTTTGGTTTAGCTGCAGCTTGCGAATATGCTGGTCTTGCAGGTTTGATATCAACTGGTTTACATTCTGCTGGTTTTGGAACTTTCGAGTCAACTTTTTTGGAATCCTGATCCTCTTTTTCATTGATATTAGATGGTTCCGTACCCTGGTCTTTTGCTGTACCTGTCGTAACTTGGATATTTTTGTCGTTAGTTTTGATAGATTCTTTAGGATCTGTCTCATCAGGTTTTGCTTCTGTCTCTGCTTCTTTATTAGGAGAGCTTTCATCAGAAACATCAGCGAAATTGTCTTCAGACTTGACTGGTGACTGAACTCTATTTCCATCTTCGGCATTTGTTTCTTTTGACACCTCGACAATATGGTTTGACTCAGGGTTTGAGATGATTTCTGCTGCTTTTTCAATCTCTTTATCTTGGTTAAGAATATTATCATTCTTTGCTTTGTTTTCGGCAAGGTGCTGGACTAGAAATTCATTTTCCATTGCATCCAGTATAGCTGTTGTGGCTTTGGCTTGGATCGATATTTCATCCACAATCTTAGGTTCATTTTGGGCATGTTTAGGTGACTTTATGATTACTTTGTTTGGAGAAATGTTTGGGCATTCTTTAGCTTTGCCAAGTTCAATAGCAGGTTGACGTTCTGCTTCGTTAGGTTCAATATCAGCTTCTTTCCTATTGTCAGTATCTTCAATATTCTTTTCTTTGATATCAGACAATCTGCTTTCTTTAGCAACTTTAGCTTCGGGCTTAGTCGCGATTTTAGAAGCAATTTTATTGCTGAAAAATTCGACGTTCGCTTTCGGACTAGTCGCGGCATACTGTCCGATTCTAGGACTGATCTTTCCACTTCCAGGGCTGTTCTTTCCCGTAACAGGACTGTTTTTGCCACTCGGCGTGTTATGTCCAGAGAGGCAAGGGCTGTTTTTGCCTGACACAGATGGGGAACTCTTTACGGAATAAGCTCGTCTCGGCTCTAGGCGTACAAAATCAGTCTTCCTTATCTCCCAAGCTAAGCTCTGCGGTCTTTGAGGAGGGGGCGTGTTATCGTACTCCCATTTCAAGCGGAACCATTCGCCTAAAGCTTTGAAATCGCGGGTGTAGTTCTCTAACACGAGAATCACTTCTTGGCACTCGTTTTGGTTTTCGTGCGCTTCCACTGTGTTGTATATTTCGCCGACCTGCGGACATAAATGATTAAGAAAATGTGCCTAACGAAGATTATTTTCATTCGTTTTTCATGTGGAGTCTTTAAACTACGACATTGCACAATGCATATTGCTTATCAGAAGAGTAACTACAAGTAGCTAATAAACTCGCAATGCAAAGTTTTGATTCGCAAGGCATTATTGTTTCAATGTTTAAATTAAATAAACATCTTATAATTGTAGCTTTTAATTTAATTACTTTGAATCAGAATCAATATTACATAGACATACTGCAATTCCGAGCA
Organism: Tuta absoluta; assembly: GCA_027580185.1. Taxonomy (NCBI): domain Eukaryota; kingdom Metazoa; phylum Arthropoda; class Insecta; order Lepidoptera; family Gelechiidae; genus Tuta; species Tuta absoluta. Next base: position 1,924,809 of record JAQAHW010000066.1, on the reverse strand, counting down.
TATCTTTTTTTACTGGAGTAGAAAAAATTTAAAATAATGTCTGTCTGTTTTGTTGATTGGTTGTCTATGAGCCTCAAAAGCAAATTTTTCCATACATGAGGATTTTCATGCACATATCACTGCCGTTTAGAGAATTAAATCTTACTGATACTTCTTCTTCTTCTTCTTCCTCCTCGGGTTGGGACGTCTGCGAGCTCGTAGACGGGTGATCAGCTCCACTAGGTAAGAACTATTTCACCCAATTCCCAGGTTTGGGGCACTGGGTTCACTGGCTTACTGATACTGTTATATCCTGGGAATTGGGTGAAAAAGTTCCTGCCTAGCGGAGGAGACGTTCCAACCCGAGGAAGAAGAAAATACTGGTCTAAATATATATTTTTGAGAATGATGAAATACGTACAGCACGCTGCAGATCCCCAAACAGCTGAGCCCAGTAGCGAGCCCTTAGCTCGGAGCGCTTGTCGCGTCCAGCGGAGGCCGAGCGGAGCCTGGCCGTGGACCGGGGCGGAACCCTACGCACAGTGACTGTGCGCGAGGCCGGCGGCTTGCGGGTCGACTGCCGGGCAGCGGCGGTAGACGATGCTAGATTAAAAGATAAATTACATTACTACATGGTACAAAATAAAGTCGCTTCTCGGTGGGAAGTGTCCCATTGTGTGCTTAGATCTTTAAAATTACGCAACCGATTTTCATACAGTTTTTAAATTAGATGAAGTGGTTCAACAGGATGGTTATAAAATAATAAAATATACCAGGAAAAGGTCTTATTCTCATGGGGAAACTGCTTGACATTTGACACTGCTTGTATATGATAAATTTTTATCAAGCACTATAGTTTCAAAATATATGTGATAAAAGTTATTTTCTACAGATATGCCAGCTTATACAACCTATTCCATTATCACTTCCATGATACTTTGAGCAATAAAAAATAAATTTGATCCAAACCTTTTTCCAAAATTGCATGCTATTTATAGTGACTGACTTAGGCCGTACGCTCGCTTACGCGGTTTCACGCGCGGGCCAGCCCGCGCGTGAGGCCGCGCGCGGTCTCGCGGGATCCGCGCGGCGGTCTGACATCGCCGCCATTATTACCCGTCCAAATTTAGAAGGCGCATAGTGCCTAGGTAGTTGAAATATGGCAAGTGTCGTCGTGTTCGTACGGGTTATATTATGTCGCGGGTTGCTGAAGCCGCGGCGCGGGTGACCGCAGGCCGCGTCACGGGGCGCCAATCTTGTGTTTTGTCAAATCTGGCCCGCGCGGGACGTCCCGCGCGTGAAACCGCGTGAGCGAGCGTACGGCCTTAATGGCGACAAGGATTGTAGGTTTAATCACCATGAGACACAAATGTTTGTTAAGTAAAATTTTAATTATTTGTTTAGTCTGGTTACTTTCTATGTAAAATATGTATTTAATGTACAAAAAAAGCATATAAGTACTAATATCAGCTATATAGTAGTTCCCACAGTATAAGCTTTGCTTAGTTTAGGGCTAGATAATGCTGTGTGGATTTTCCAGGATAGATCATCCTACGGCACTGCCAAAAGGCAATAATGCTTTTGTTTAGCTTTGGTAGATGGTAGTTGCCAAATATTTGTCTCAGTATAAAAATAACTGTTTCAGTTTTTGTGGGATTAACTGAGAGATCATACCTGGCGCACCAGCGTTCCACAATGAGTAGTGCTGTTTGTGTTAAGTTGCAGACTGTGCTGGCCAACTTACCGTGTTGATAAGTATGGCTAAGTCTTCAGCATATCTAATAGTGAAGAAGTGATTTGTGTTGAGTTCTGTCATTAGGCTATTTACTACCATGTTCCATAGAAGTGGTGCGAGAACGGACAGTCTCTTGCCACTATTGCTGTTTGTTTGCACACTGCATTTGCTGAGCATGTTTGACCCCATAGTTAGCTAGCTCAAGATAGAACTAATTTTTATATTTCTTATATAATTTTAAGTTTAATTAAAATAGAGATACTAGACCCGATTCCACGTTTTAATCATTTTAAGTTTCTAATGCTAAAATCACTAAAATAAAATCCCTAAACTTAGAGGTTTTAAGTGTGGCTATTCCAGAAAAGCCATGTTTTTGGGAAGGTTTTGACAGGAATATAATTTGATTTTGACAATGCTATTTTTACCAAAATTTAGTGTTGCAAATTTTAAAATATATTAAAGTGTTGCAAGAAAACAAATAATTTTTATACACCACGAAAAAGCATTTTTCTATTATTTGGTAAAATAATTCTTTTATTTAACTATAGAAACAGGACTGTCCCTGTTGAGGCTTTGGGGGAATTTGCTTAACACACCATGCTTGGTAGATGGATTGGCGAGCGCAGTACGCAATAATGCTTTAAGGTGCATTTTTGTGTAAAATCGCCAAAAAGAGATGAAATTGATAGATAAACATTCGCTCGGTACCACTCTAGAACTTTCCGACCCGGTGCCACTCTAAAACCTTTCAACACGGTGCCAGCCTAGAATATTCTGACCCGGTGCCACTTTAAAACCTTTCAACTCGGTACCCGCCTAGAACATTCTGATCCGGTGCCACTTTAGATCTTTCCTACCCGGTGACACTCTAGGACCTCCCAACTCAATTGATCCCACTTTAGAACTCTCCTATCTGACCAAAAATCACACAGAAAACTCCAACATTGCAACCATTTCGATTTGTTTTGACAGTACTATTTTTAAGTGGGACCTTTTTAGTGGCCGCTAAGATTAGTAAATTTAATCCTTTTAAATATTTAAATTGCTTAATTTTGCACCTCCTAGAATTGCACTAATCGGCTAAAGCTAAGTTTAATCCTGTCAGTTATTTTTAGAGATTATAATCCTGTCATTTGAGTTTGACAGTTACATGCAGAATAGGAAACGGCTTTAGAAACGTCAAATTAGACTTAGTAATAATAGAAGTGCGTCTGGAATAGGGTCTACTATCTAGTTATAAATTTAATTCACGCAGAACCTGAACTCAATGATTATTTCATATTGATCAATCTTCAATGTAAACAGTCAATAAAACTTTCAATAAATTTATGCAGCAATGTGCTTTCGGAATATTAGCAGACCGAATATAAATATTCATACCGAATAGTTTAGAACAAAATGCAGTACAGTTTGTACATATGGCCATATACATGGCTGTCTACAGAGTAACCTTCGAATTGGCTATAAAACTCCAAGTTAATTCATCGATAAACGATAAAACCCATTTATTACTCAATAGGCACTCCTTAGCGACGGTTTGTTAGAGTAAATACACTTCCCCGCCCACATGAAACGTCTTTTCTCATCACGGGTGTCGTGACAGGCAGGTCACATTTCTAACAAGAAAATATTGAGCTCACCAGGGGTGTCGACTGCCACATGGAAGGCCACCAGGTTCCTTGCCTCTCGGCCTTCCTCCTGCACGAGCTGCCTCACTTCTTCCATCACGAATTAAACCAAAATGCGAAATCTTTCAACAAAACAAAAAGACGCAACAGAAGTCATAACTTGCACGGCTTAAGTCTCCTCTGTGGCACAATAACCGCACATGTTACTTTATAAAGGAGTTGTAAAGTGAAAAATTTAAGAAAATAGCTAAAATAATACGAAAATTAGTACAATTTGTCGCTGAAAATCAAAATCGCTAGTATTTTCATAACAATCGTGTTCTGACGTTAATTTGTCATTTTTATTATAATGTTGCCATTCATAAAAAGACAATATAATAAAGCTGCCTATTGACATCTCACTTTGAATTCAAGTCGTGACATTTACAGCAAAATGCGCGCTGATTCACAGTTAACCCTGCGCGCACAGGTGACTTTTTTTGTAGCGTTTTTTGTGACAATCGCACCTCTCTCCCTTTTATACGAGAATAGGATGGTTCCGACAGGTTACCAGCAACAAAGTAGCTAGTGCGCGCCTAGCGAACGTTCAAGCAGCCGTCTTTCGTTGCTCTTTAATCGTTCTTTTATACTTTGACAGTTCGTAAAACCGCGTTTTGGAGCGCATGGTAGAAAATTTCTCCTGACTGGCGTGCTAAAACACGGTTTAATGAAATGTCATCAGAGAAAATACCTACTCGGAGAAACAGCATGAACGTGCCCTTAGGTCAAAGTTGACGTAAAATACAAAATACTTCGCCCCTACTAAAACGTAAAATCTTTCCATGCAAATTAGGAATTTTCTAGCGCTAAAAGGACGCTGATTAGATTAGATTAGATTAGAAGATTAGAGGTCGATACTGTCAGCGAGCGAAGTGGGGCTGATGACGTCATGTAGCGTGATGATGCAGTCTGGCGCGGCTATGCAGTGCTGGTTCCAATGTCCACGGTGAGTCGGGACGTCTACGGTGAGTCGAGACGATGATGGAAGACCAGTGAAGCTGCCGTGCTGTGACTGCGGTGGGTGTTGAAGACGTCGTAGTTGGCTTCATGCTGTAGTAGTTGATGCGTGGTTGAAGGCTGTGAAGTCCAAGGTAGGGGTCACCAATATGGCGGGTGACAGGATGTGGTGCCAATAGGCAGAATGGAGGGTTCCAGTTGGTGTCCGGAAAAGGGTAGCTACCCTGCCTGGCCGGGTGTTGTGGCTAGGGGGCCGACTGGTCCACCTGGATAGAATTGGAAGTTGTAAATATGCGTTGCGAGGTGAAACACTTCGATACCGCGTTTCAGGCTCTTTGTTTTGTCACGTGGCGCCATCATGCAGATATGTTGGAACTTCTGTTGCGTCTTGCTTGCTCGTGAACCACTCTGAGTGAGCTTCTTGTCGTAGCTTCCAGAGGTCGCTACAAGTAAATTGAAGGTTAATGGTCTCTTAATCCATAATCATTTTACGTTAGATGCAAAAGGTGTATATTATATCGTTTAGAGTGTTTGGGATGCTTATTAAGATACTATTTTCATAATTTTTAATGCAATCATTTCTGAAATATTTTGAAAAGTTTCAATAACTTCCAAAGTTAGGATTACCATGAAAAAATCCTTTGCTTATAGTAGAAAAAAAAAACAGTGGAGAAAACTTCATTCATTCATCTGTCAATGTCAATCATTTTTTTTTATAAATAAAGGTCATATAAGTGGTAGGCAAACGAATTTTGTTTTCAGCAGCCTAGTTGTTGGAACTGAACTATCACTTTTTAAAATTTGAAATCTCTCATTATGAAACAAAATAAAATAAAAAGAACTTGCCCTTTATTTAATGATGCGATAAACTCTCTATTAAAAATATAATAGAGTCTTGTTAGAAATTTGAAATGTTGTGGATTCCCGCAAAATGACGCCTCTGTTCTGTCAAGTGAATTAAAAGCATTTTTATAGTTATTATGAAAATACTTACTTACTTCGCCGGCTCGACGACTCAAAGTGAGTCTTGGCCTCCGATATGAAAATGTATAACTAAAATCGATGAATGTAGGTACTCATTGTTTTTGAAATACTATAAAAAGACTGCCAATGCAAAATATTATCTTTAAGGGATTAAAATAAAGTTCAGTTAATTTTCAATGACTACGAAACCACATAATATTTGGGTGTGTCTGATACGCTGTTTGCCGGTTTATTACTAAACTAATATTTGTCCACTAAAAGTTAAGCAAAAAAAACGTTTTTTGATATAAATGGCCAGAAACAACTAACTTGGCAGCACCAGCTTTATAGCGCATTCGCGCTATACTTCCAAGCGTTCACGTTGGGATGAGAGATATCACACGATAGCGATACAGCCGCGTATGTAAAACTGTAATACTTTCCGCTCTTGATATTTAGCAAATTCGGGATGATACAACATGACTACGCTTACCTAGGACGTCATTACACGTACGACGTGCGTTGGACACATGGTTGGACAAATCACGAAAAAATGTCGTGACATATAAGAACGTGAATAGCAAAACTGTCAAACTGATTCCTTGTTTTTTGTAAAATAGCAATATTGATTCTTTTAGTCGTCAAGCAAAATGGCGGATCAGGTACGTGCCGATTTTGTGGAAATTTTAATAGAAATATCACGAAATACACGTCTTTTCGTGTATAAAAATGTTAGGAAAAGCAGTGAAAATATGTGCCAAATAAGTTTTTGTGAAATTCATTATGTGAAAGTGAAATTCGGCTGAGTGTTTGTGTGCACGTGTTACTCCCGACTTCCCATCAGTTTTCTGCTAAAATAATGTCTAAAAACGTGTTGGTTACCTAAATTTCCAGGCTTAATTTGCCATAACAATTAAGGTTTTTCTTTGACGACCTTGTAGAACAATTAACATTTTGGTGCTTGCCTTTCGGTATTTATAGGTTATGATCACTTTCCATAGAACAACAATACTATTTTTGGGAGTTACTTACTCGCTTACTATCATATTTTCTACTCTAGTCACATGTCGGGAAAGAGAGTTAGGCACAAAGCTTTACATTTAGGTTATGTTTACCCCATACATACTGCATCAAAGTAGTTACGAGTCGTTTATTTTTTGTAAATTCAAGTAGCACTATTAGATATTTTTTGTTACTCATCGTTTAATTGTTTTTTTCAGTTCATTTCCGTATGTAAAACATTAGTTTTTAGTTTGCAATCTCACCATTTTGTTGTAGCACCAACTAATAATAATTGCAAATTACAGACGGAACGTTCATTCCAAAAGCAACCCACGGTATTCTTGAACCGTAAAAAGGGGATCGGTGTGAAGCGAAGCCGGAAACCACTGCGGTACCACAAAGATGTGGGGCTGGGTTTCAAAACGCCTCGCGAGGTAACGCATGTAGTGTGCTAGCTAACGTGTGCAATTTTTTTGTAGACAGAGAAAGCTTTCCAGAAACAGCCGACCGTCTTCCTCTCCCGCAAGGGTGGCCTGAAGCGTGCGGACCAGCGGCATCACAAGAATGTTGGTCTCGGATTCAAGACTCCGAGAGAGGTTTGTCAGATTATTTTCAGCGGTGGACGGAGGTGGTGGCTTCTTCGTGTTAACATTTGGGCTAATGGATATGATTTGGAAGTAATAGAATATTTTCTCTATAATAGAATAGCTATTTATAAACAATTAAATTAAGTTCTTTTGATGTGCACATTAAATTAAAAACTTAAGACAGTTTTCTCTTGAGTTTTAAATATTCTATTGCTTTCTGCTAAACCGGTGGAGGGAATACAAATTCATGTTATCAGAACTTTTCAGTTATTGCATGGTGCTGACTAGTTCAAACATCACAAAACCATGAAACTCATCAAAGCTAATGGCTTACAAGGTAAGGGCATTATCTTAACAGCATGAATCTGAAAAAAAGGTATTTATGGGAAGTAACACACATACAAGAAGTTCATCTAATTAATATATTATGTTTTTTTTACTAGTGATCAATAGCAAAAACTGTGGATGGGCCAGTGATAAAGAATAACTTTCCCCAAGGAACTATAGGTCGAAAAGTGCAAATGAAATTTGTGGTACTAATTGACTGTCTGGTACACTTTGTGTGGGAAATTTCAATTTTTTTTTGTCTTTCACCCAATGTTCCTCAGGGGAAGTTGTTCCTTATCACCACCCTATCTTGAGATTTTGCTATTGGTCACTCATAAAATTTCATCCTTTATGTTCATGTCTGTAATTTTAATCCTAATGTCCAATGTAGGTATATAGTATTTATGATATCTTGAATTAGTTGTAATAATGTTAGAAAACTAGCTTATGAAAACTCAGACTATAATTTAGGTGAAGGATCAAATGGAATCATTATAGCAGTAAGGGATTACTATTCTAAGTTATAAACATTCTATGTATTTTGTATGTTTTGTTTATTTGAAATAATGAAGGTAAACAATTGTTAATGTTGCTAACCTGTTTTATGTGCTTTCTTCATATATAATCCTCTTCATTTTCATTCTTCATCTTAATATCACTTTCTAAGATACTGCAAATATGATGATATCCACACGACGGTCTTCTGATAAACAACATGAAGAAAACCGTGTTTTAACCCATATCTGATTGCAGTATCTTAATATTTTGAATGTTTCTTTTTAAATTTTGATTAAGTCTGGGCTGGTGCATATCTAGAGTCAATAATTGACTTTGCAACTGAAATAATTTCAGTTGCAAAGTGAAAATGATTTTGGCTGGCAGTATCGGCGTCTGCCTATGGTGTCAATTCGGTAATTTCTCATAACTTAAAATAATGCTGTCACTATCCGTAAAATAGAAAGGGATAAAATATTATGACCACCAGATAATACTTCGATACCCTAAGCTCTTTTACCAAAAATATATACTTAACACCAAAAAACTGAAGTCTAAAATAACAATAGTTCTAGCTGTTTTACTCACGACTGTACTTAAAATTGTATATAAAGACCAAAAGTAGTAAATGATCACCAAATTTTTGCGAGCAAATTAATGCGCTATTTTTGCCCAGTTAAACCACTATGATTGCCATAAAATGTTGGCGCATTACCAAATAATGTATAATGATGCCATATTAAGATCCAAAATTTCTCAAAGATTATATTTGTAAACATCTCGTTGGATTGGCAATTCGGCTTACGCATGTCCAGCCACCTCCAGAGGCAAGAGCTATTCCGATTGGCATGAAACGTAAAAGAGGACGACCAGCCAAAGTTAAAAAAGCACTAATTGTGCAATAAATTATTACAGAAGACTGATTCTTCTTAAGATTTTTTTAGTGGTTTAATTATTAGTTTTAGGAGGACTGATTTTGTTTCTTATAATTTTAATAAAAGATTTATTGAAATTGTATGACTCTTATTTGTTTAAGAGGTATATAGACATTTGGTAGACAAAAACCCAAGAAAATCATATTTATTGCAGTGATTAATCAGTTTAGATACATCAGAGCTTAGTAAACATTTTGCAATAGTAAAGGGTCAAACTAGGAGTTCATTTACTATGTTTGGGTAAAAAAAATTATAAAGCGTAATTTACTTAAATTGGAAAACGAGATGTTAAATTTTTTGCATGTCATTTTAAATTAAAATGTGACTAAAAGTTTGATGTTCATTAACCATTTTTGGGCCAGCAATTATTTGTTTGGAGTTATTTGCTTTAATAGGATACCACGATGTATAAACTTTGGATATAATTTCATATTAAATTGCGGTTTAAATTTTGGTGATCAGTTACTATTTTTGGGTCAACTATGACTTGTTTGGAGTCATTTGCTTTAATAGGATAGCAAGATGTACAAACTTTGGTTACAGTTTTAAATTAAAATGCGGTTTTAATTCTGGTGATCATTTACTATTTTTGCCTGTTATATTTCACTAAATCAGGTGATTAGTTAAACATAAGCCAAATAGAAATCTTTATGTCGTATCTAATTGTTTTATTGTCATTTCTAGTCATTTCGACGCCATCTTTTTAATGGTCGCCTTGTTTTGAGAGATAACACCCATTTTCCTTAATTTTATAAGTCAAATTTTAGTCGCAATCATCTCCTATCCTGTTCTAAACATATTTGTCAGAAAGCGACAGCGCTATTTTAAGTTGACTTAATTACAACAAAATTAATTTACAATGTGCTACAGGAACAAATGGCGCTAGACGTGCACCTGTCTTGAAACCAACATTGAAATACAGGCAGAATTTGCTCGTGTCGCTCCGTGCGATTTTTAATCACCATTATTTGTTTACTAATTAGGCCCTACTGAAAACGATTCTGCTCAATGCCAACCTATTCTTCCATCCCTGCCCCACCTTTCCACTCACGAAGTGCCCCGATTTTGGGCCTTTAATTGAGAACGAAAATAATCTTCATTAAATTCTCTAGCAAAAAGCGGTTCTCGTTGTAGCAGACAGCGGTTCTCGTTGTAGCAAGCAGCGGTTCTCGTTGTAGCAGACAGCGGTTCTCGTTGTAGCAGGCAGCGGTTCTCGTTGTAGCAAACAGCGGTTCTCGTAGTAGCAGACAGCGGTTCTCGTTGTAGCAAGCAGCGGTTCTCGTTGTAGCAGACAGCGGTTCTCGTTGTAGCAGGCAGCGGTTCTCGTTGTAGCAAACAGCGGTTCTCGTTGTAGCAGACAGCGGTTCTCGTTGTAGCAGACAGCGGTTCTCGTTGTAGCAGACAGCGGTTCTCGTTGTAGCAAGCAGCGGTTCTCGTTGTAGCAGACAGCGGTTCTCGTTGTAGCAGACAGCGGTTCTCGTTGTAGCAGACAGCGGTTCTCGTTGTAGCAGACAGCGGTTCTCGTTGTAGCAGACAGCGGTTCTCGTTGTAGCAAGCAGCGGTTCTCGTTGTAGCAGACAGCGGTTCTCGATGTAGCAAACAGCGGTTCTCGTTGTAGCAAGCAGCGGTTCTCGTTGTAGCAGACAGCGGTTCTCGTAGCAAGCAGCGGTTCTCGTTGTAGCAAACAGCGGTTCTCGTTGTAGCAAGCAGCGGTTCTCGTTGTAGCAAGCAGCGGTTCTCGTTGTAGCAAGCAGCGGTTCTCGTTGTAGCAAGCAGCGGTTCTCGTTGTAGCAAGCAGCGGTTCTCGTTCTAGCAAGCAGCGGTTCTCGTTGTAGCAAGCAGCGGTTCTCGTTGTAGCAGACAGCGGTTCTCGTTGTAGCAGACAGCGGTTCTCGTTGTAGCAGACAGCGGTTCTCGTTGTAGCAAGCAGCGGTTCTCGTTGTAGCAGACAGCGGTTCTCGTTGTAGCAAGCAGCGGTTCTCGTTGTAGCAGACAGCGGTTCTCGTTGTAGCAGACAGCGGTTCTCGTTGTAGCAGACAGCGGTTCTCGTTGTAGCAGACAGCGGTTCTCGTTGTAGCAGACAGCGGTTCTCGTTGTAGCAGACAGCGGTTCTCGTTGTAGCAGACAGCGGTTCTCGTTGTAGCAAGCAGCGGTTCTCGTTGTAGCAGACAGCGGTTCTCGTTGTAGCAGACAGCGGTTCTCGTTGTAGCAGACAGCGGTTCTCGTTGTAGCAAACAGCGGTTCTCGTTGTAGCAGACAGCGGTTCTCGTTCTAGCAGACAGCGGTTCTCGTTGTAGCAAACAGCGGTTCTCGTTGTAGCAGACAGCGGTTCTCGTTGTAGCAGACAGCGGTTCTCGTTGTAGCAGACAGCGGTTCTCGTTGTAGCAAACAGCGGTTCTCGTTGTAGCAGACAGCGGTTCTCGTTGTAGCAGACAGCGGTTCTCGTTGTAGCAGACAGCGGTTCTCGTTGTAGCAGACAGCGGTTCTCGTTGTAGCAGACAGCGGTTCTCGTTGTAGCTAGCAGCGGTTCTCGTTGTAGCAGACAGCGGTTCTCGTTGTAGCAGACAGCGGTTCTCGTTGTAGCCCACAGCGGTTCTCGTTGTAGCAGACAGCGGTTCTCGTTGTTGCAGACAGCGGTTCTCGTTGTAGCAGACAGCGGTTCTCGTTGTAGCAGACAGCGGTTCTCGTTGTAGCAGACAGCGGTTTTCGTTGTAGCAGACAGCGGTTCTCGTTGTAGCAGACAGCGGTTCTCGTTGTAGCAGACAGCGGTTTTCGTTGTAGCAGACAGCGGTTCTCGTTGTAGCAAGCAGCGGTTCTCGTTGTAGCAAACAGCGGTTCTCGTTGTAGCAAGCAGTGGTTCTCGTTGTAGCAGACAGCGGTTCTCGTTGTAGCAGACAGCGGTTCTCGTTGTAGCAGACAGCGGTTCTCGTTGTAGCAGACAGCGGTTCTCGTTGTAGCAAACAGCGGTTCTCGTTGTAGCAAGCACTGGTTCTCGTTGTAGCAAACACTGGTTCTCGTTGTAGCAGACAGCGGTTCTCGTTGTAGCAGACAGCGGTTCTCGTTGTAGCAGACAGCGGTTCTCGTTGTAGCAGACAGCGGTTCTCGTTGTAGCAGACAGCGGTTCTCGTTGTAGCAGACAGCGGTTCTCGTTGTAGCAGACAGCGGTTCTCGTTGTAGCAGACAGCGGTTCTCGTTGTAGCAGACAGCGGTTCTCGTTGTAGCAGACAGCGGTTCTCGTTGTAGCAGACAGCGGTTCTCGTTGTAGCAGACAGCGGTTCTCGTTGTAGCAGACAGCGGTTCTCGTTGTAGCAGACAGCGGTTCTCGTTGTAGCAGACAGCGGTTCTCTTTGTAGCAGACAGCGGTTCTCGTTGTAGCAGACAGCGGTTCTCGTTGTAGCAGACAGCGGTTCTCGTTGTAGCAGACAGCGGTTCTCGTTGTAGCAGACAGCGGTTCTCGTTGTAGCAGACAGCGGTTCTCGTTATAGCAAACAGCGGTTCACGTCGGTTTACGTCATATACAAAAAAAAACGAAAAATGAAAACGACTAATTTCTTCTTAGACAGTTTTCTTCTATCTCTGAGCGTTCTAGAAAAAAAAATATTGGAAGGTAGGTATAGCTTGAAAAGGGTTGAAGGGATAGGTTTGCACCAGGGTCTTGATAGTATAAAATCCCGGTGACAAAAAGCCGTACTATTTGCCATTAGACATGGTTCAAATAAAAAAATCTCCACCTGTCTATTAAATTAACAAAGCAAAAACATAGATTTTATAAAGAAACATTCAAATCTTCTACCTCAGTCTAACATTTCCTTTACAAAATTTCATACATCTCAACGGTCCTACAAAAACGTTTCAGGCGATTGAAGGTACCTACATCGACAAGAAGTGCCCGTTCACTGGCAACGTGTCGATCCGCGGGCGTATCCTCACCGGTGTCGTCCAGAAGATGAAGATGCAGAAGACGTGTGTGATCCGTCGCGATTACCTGCACTACCTGCCCAAATACAATCGGTTCGAGAAGCGTCACAGGAACATGTCCGTTCATCTGTCGCCTTGCTTTAGGTAAGATACTTTTTGAGATAAAGGTACCTACTCTAGGGCAAATAATTTTTTCCGCCCCGTGTTTTTGCTCTAAATCATAATTTTGTTTCATGTTAAAACAATAACTGGCCACATACTGCGAGCGAAAGTAGCTGGTCTCATTTCTCGAGAAAAGCGAGCAAATTTATTCCCGGTAGAACAACAAAACAAGTATTGCGAACATCTGCGCGACAAGCGTCATAACTTAAGCGTAAAATGGATTATATAAACAAGTTTGCTTTCAATATGTGACCAGGTGCCTATATTGTGATGAAACTACAGGCTACAAGTCTACAGGTAAAATTCTTAGTATGTTGCGTAGCCGGTTCATATTCCTGGTATCATAATGGCTAACCGACTACACAATGAACATCGAATTTCACCTGTAAAATTGTAGCCTGTAGTTTGATAATATCAGTTACAGTTGTTAATTTTACTTAAAAACGTTATAATATGTGACCTGTTATTACTACGTCAAATTACGACCTCGGTTCACTCGCAATATGTGACTAGTAAAGTTGTTCCTGCGTACAATTACAAGACCTATAATTGTATTAACATAAAATAACGAGCACTAGCTCCCAATAATTTCAAATGATGATACTCACACGACGGTCTTCCGAAACTAATTGACGAAAATCGTGTTCTAACCCAAAATCTGATACAAAATAATAATCCTTCACATTGAACGAATAAATATGATTCTATTTTAATCATTTATTTCTTTTATTTCCAGGGACGTGGCTATCGGAGACATTGTCACCATCGGTGAATGCAGGCCGCTCTCGAAAACCATCAGATTCAACGTCCTGAAGGTTTCCAAGGGCAAGAGCTCCAAAAAATCATTCAAGAAGTTCTAAATAAACTTTACTTATAAGTATTTGCGCGTTTTATTTTGTAATTATAAGAATACCCTGCTATGCAAAGAGCAGCGATGCCACGGGCGATAACATTCCAGGCTCCTGCAAAGCTGTATCAAGTTTTGTTGTATGGTCGCGACTCGTGAATCTCGTAATTGTTAAAAAACGCTAGTTTTAATTTGGTTTTATTGCATACCTATCTATACCAATATATAGTATATATATATAAACAATATATGTATATATATATAAACATTGTATTTAAATAAAAATAAGTGAAAGTGGGGTGCAGCTACACTTTTTCTCGGACTTCCTCGGTACATTTTAGTGAGTAAGAATGTTCTCACTTACCAGATATTGTGGAAAATCGGCTTCGAATGCCCCAAATCAATGATCATGAGATATAATTTGGAAGGTGCTTGTCAATTAGTCGATTATCAGCGACCGTCAACAGCTGACAATCAGCTGTTCGAACATCTTTGCCGTTGAAGTGGACCTTAAATTCAACGCCATTTATGTTGTGAAGATGGACTGGAGGATTGATGTGTTGATTTTTGTCTCGATGAAGTGAGACACATACGACGCGAGTTCGAATCCCACTTGCGGCGAGACTTTTTTCTTTCAAGTTTCTTTTCTTTTTATTTACGGTTTTGAGAAGCATTTTGAATTGACAGTTAATTTCTCGTGGTGCTTTGACCGATGCAGTTTCTAGTTGCTTACTGGTTGTAACAATTTTGGCACAACGGGCCTGGGCCTCGACCGATAAAAGGAATGTAGCCAAAGGAACCTTGTTTTAGAGACAGTTGAGTACTAATTGTAAAAAAATATATATTGTTTTTGTATAGAAATAATCGGTGATGCTTAATAATTTATAAATTTTTATGACATTTTGATATTGACATTTTATTTAGTAATTGAGATTAAATTATTATTTATAGTTTATACATATTTTTTTAATAATATATAATAGGTATTTGTATATAGGATAAAGATAGGAGCTTTTACTGTCCAAAATAATATTTTTTATTTTTTTTAATTTATTTATTGTTTGTCAATCACCATCAATGTTTTCTTAATTTTATTTGAAAGTTTTGTGACGTAATTAATAATAAAGCAGTAAACAACAATCATTTTTAGGTAAGTTTCATGTGTTTGTATAGTTATTATTATACATTTATTGTTCGGAAATTTTATATTTTATTGATTTAAATTGATATAGATTATAATACATATTTTTATTTGCGAAGGGCACCAAAACTTATTCCAAGGTACGTGCATAATATTTTGATCTTACATAACTTCATGATGTCACTGTCGGTGCCATCGGTACAGCATGGTGTAGATGACAGTCTAGGAAGCCGGTCTCCTGATATGAGGTGTGAAATATGTTTCAAGTATTTTAAGGGTATCCGGGGTCTAAACATTCACATGGGCATAAAGCACCGCGACCGGGTGTCACCGTCAGTCAGCCCCATTCCAAACAGCAGAGTCTCAGTTGCACCTGATATCGGGGGTTTACAGAATGACTCACCTGACCTGCCCCTCTGGCAACGGATGGGTCATTTGAAAACAAACATATCAGTTGTTAAAAGGATCCCAAGAGGCGCGAGATTCGCGGTAGCTTCTGCTCTTTCCAAGTGCATTGACTCTGTTGTATTAAAAAACGATGGGGCTGGTTGGGAAGACTTACTCACTTTTGCGTACCGTACGCTGCACGTAAATAATGATGGTCTTTCAGGATCTTTGACAAAAAAAATTAAAGCAAATTGTGTCTCCCCCTCGTCTTTGGATGATTTCGATTTGGTTTCTAAAAGGCCAAATAATTCTAATGTGTTGAAATCAATTGAGAATAAGGTTAATGATGGGGACTTGAAAGGAGCAGCTCAACTACTTTTCTCCAATGACGCATTGGCTCCCGATAATGAAGAGACACTTAGCGCTCTGCGTTCGAAGCATCCAGCACCTACGGTTTCTGCGCCGCTTCCAGTTCCACCTACAGGTTGCGACGCTTCTCCGGTCGTTACTGAGGATGACGTTCGCGATGCATTAATGTCATTTAAGAGCGGATCTGCGGCGGGTTTAGATGGACTGTCTCCACAACATCTTAAGGATCTGATTGGGTGTTCGTTAGGAGATGTTGGAAAAACCCTTATGGTCAGCTTAGTGTCTCTGGTTAATTTGATGCTGTCTGGAAAGGTAAATCACGAGTTTACAGATTTATTCTATGGCGCTAGTCTAGTCGCTTTGAATAAGAAAGACGGAGGTATCAGGCCAATCGCGGTTGGCAACACTTTCCGCCGTTTGGCTTCAAAAATATGTTGCAAAAATGTTCGTGCTTTTCTGAGCAGCAAATTTGAACCCAAGCAGTTAGGCTTTGCTATTAAGGGCGGTTGCGAAGCAGCAGTTCACGCGACGAGAGAGTTTTTGGAGCTAGCTGGTGGGGAGGTGTTGCTGAAAGTTGATATAAAGAACGCCTTCAATACCATCGATCGTGGCGTTTTATTGAGTGCGGTAAGAGAACACATACCAGCGATTTATCCATATCTATGGCAATGTTACGGGGCACCTACAAAGTTACTGTATAAGGATCACGTTTTAAGCTCGGCTGCGGGTTGCCAGCAAGGGGACCCACTTGGTCCTGCGATATTCAGTTTAGCAATTCATTCAATCATTTCCAATTTGGATTCAAGTTTAAATTTGTGGTACCTGGATGATGGAACTTTAGGCGGCTCCGCCTCTACGGTTGCTTCAGATTTAAGTTCGTTAAGAAATTCTTTTGCTTCTATTGGTCTGGAGCTCAACTTTAGTAAATGCGAACTTTTTATTCAGCCGTCTGTTGATACAGACTCCAGAGACAGCATTATTGCTTCATTCAATTCTTTGGCGCCTAATATTAAAATTCAGACAAAAGAATCACTTCGCCTGCTGGGTGCCCCCATTTTGGACGAGTCTCTGCATTTTTACATCGAGGAACAAATTGAGCGCTTTCAAGCATCTTCGGATCGCTTATATAAGATAAACTCCCACATGGCACTTTTTATAATGCGCTTCTGCCTATTTGTTCCGAAATTTACGTACGTCCTTCGTTGTACAAAGCTTTGGAAATTCCAAGATTTACTCGCAGTTTTGGATGAAACTATTAAAAGGACTCTGTGTGCCATCTTAAATATTGCTCTCGATGACGTGGCCTGGGTTCAGGCATCGCTGCCGATTCGTTATGGTGGCATAGGTATCAGGAAAGCGACATCGGTTTCTTTGCCTGCGTTTCTGTCTTCGGCTCATTCTGCTAGTCCCCTTTGCGGTAAAGTTCTTAACCCATCTTTGGGTTCCGTGGGGATTTCAGGATTAGCCGAGGCAATAGAAATTTGGCGGGAAAGATGTCCTAACGATTTGCCGGATGCTCCACATGTTCAGAGGCAATGGGACGAACCGCTATGTAAGCAAGTTTCACAGAACTTAGTTAGTGGTTGTTCGAACTCTTCCGATCGTGCAAGAATTCTGGCCGTGTCTGAAAGAGAATCGGGGTTTTGGTTACAGGCATATCCCTCGGCGAACTTGGGTACCCTACTGGATAACGGTACGCTCTCAGTTGTGGTCGGATTGCGTTTGGGCGTAAAAATTATTGAGCCTCATCAGTGCTTCTGTGGGGAGTTGGTGAATGAGTTGGGTCACCACGGCTTGTCATGTCAGAGAAGCGCTGGTCGAATGTCTCGACACGCCAGTCTTAATGACATAATACGCAGGGCTTTAACATCTACCAGTATCCCAGCGGTTTTGGAGCCTAACGGTTTGTTGCGTACGGATGGTAAGCGACCAGATGGGTTGTCCATGATACCGTGGAAACTGGGTAAATGTCTGATATGGGACGCTACCTGCGTTGACACGTTAGCTCCAACTCATTTACCGTCTACATGTCGAGGTGCTGGTGCGGCGGCAGCGACGGCTGAAGGACTCAAGCGGCGTAAATATCGAGATTTACTCCATAATTATGTTTTCGTGCCCTTTGCAGTGGAGACCCTGGGCCCGTGGGGGTTGGAGGCCAGGGCTTTCATCACCGATCTTGCGGCGCGTCTCCGTGAGGCATCGGGTGATTCCAGATCTGGCAGCTACCTAGCTCAGAGAATTAGTTTAGCAATTCAAAGAGGTAATGCTGCCAGTATTTTGGGTACTTTGCCTCGTGGGGACGCGTTGGAGGGTATTTATTATTTGTAGTGAGGTATAGTAAGTTTCTAGGTTTAAGTTGACATTTTGATTTTGTATTTTGATGTTGTCTGTATGAAATAAATAATAAATATAATCTATACCCAAACCTGTGTTGCAGTTGCATACTTTGTATAGTATAAATAATACCCAAGTCGGGGGAGTCCGGACTAGGTATTCGGGCCACACTACAGCCACCAAAAACCCTGATGTGTTACACTGAGGCGGCGCGTTCATGCTGTTTCTCCTAGTCGGTGTTTTCATCGATAACAGGTCGCGTCTTTCCGTTTCCGTGTTCAGTACGAGGCAATGCCTCCAAATCGACACGGGTTTGTAACGCTTACAAATCCGTGTTCATTTCGAGGCACATATGTACGTACAAGGCATGAATCCCCGAATCACGCACGGACTTAGAAAGATAATTACGCCTTAT
The DNA here is from genome assembly GCA_027580185.1 of Tuta absoluta. Taxonomy (NCBI): domain Eukaryota; kingdom Metazoa; phylum Arthropoda; class Insecta; order Lepidoptera; family Gelechiidae; genus Tuta; species Tuta absoluta. The sequence continues at coordinate 1,906,589 of JAQAHW010000066.1, read as the reverse complement.
TAGCATTACAGGGTCTCTAAATAAAAAAATCGAGATTTTACGCATCCTAAGCTACTAATATAGCAAAAAAGTCTTTTAATATTTGTGATTTTTTTTACCATTACATTCAAATGCACTAATCAGTCAGAATTATTAGTAAGTTTTTTTGCTAGATTGGTAGTTTAGGATGCCTTGAATCGAGAGACAACCTGTATAAATGTTCGTGTATAATAGGAGGAAGGGGAGTCACATGATAAGTATTAAGATGTATCGAAATTGAAGTGTGTCTGTGATATTGCAATAAAGTAGGTATATTAAATTGAATTGGTTGCTTACTTTAATTGAAATTACTCATTTGCTTTAATCGTGACTATAAATTATTTATCAATATTTTAGATCTTTTAAAAAATGCACAAGATAACTCGGACATTTTTTTTAAGTTTTATTGGGTAATTAATGGCAAGGCAATCACATTTCGTTGCTTACAAAAAAATTATAATAACCTACCAATCTAAAATATAAATGTAATGTTTTTTGGCAGGAGGCATATTGTCATCAATATTTGATGCAATAATGTGAACACGTTTTCTCTTCACACTTTCTGACTTAGATGGTCTTCCTGACTGAATCCTTCCACTGCATGGTAGACCTCTTTCTTCGCGCGGAGTGATCGATGTTGGTTGGACGTGAAATTTTTGAGATCTTCGTTGGACATTTTTTTCAACAATAAATGATATTATACTCGATGGGGTCTGTAGCTTTGACAAATCAGATCCATACTTAGAAAGATTTTTTGTTTTTGCGAAGTGAGCGGCGAAACGCAGCAGCCGCCACCGAACGCACGAACTCCATGCGTAAGTTCTATGCCTCGTAATGAACACGGGTTTGTAAGCGTTACAAACCCGTGTCGATTTGGAGGCATTGCCTCGTACTGAACACGGAAACGGAAAGACGCTAACAGGTCATAAAACCGAGTTTAAGTTTTAGCACGCCATGCGCCATGCCAAGCCAGTCAGGCTAAATTTTGTGTATATTTTAATCTAGGGTCCACAGCATATTTCAAGATTCTGCGTTCACAAACCTTTTGTACCTTTGATAAGATTGCTTATTTTGGTAATGAGAAGATTTGTACCGCAAGGATTTTAGAAATATCGCCATTTTACAGTGTCACAGGGACCAAATGTTTTTATAACCTCAAAATTGGAAAAGCTTCAATATCTCTGCAAAGGATTGATCTAGAAACAAAATGATCGCATGGATGCCGTTACAAATCGCAAATCTTTATTTGTACCGCTTTTTTATACCTTGTAAATACTAGATAGAGGAGTAAAAGGCGATTAACGCTCATATGGCATTTGGTTGTTGGGCTTTCGTATATCTCCGTAAATATAGCGGTACAAATGTTCTGAAAGAAATCCCAGTAACAATACAAGCGGTACACTACATAGCTACAACCAAAAAAGCCGTATCTGCTCTAATTTACGAGAAAACAACAATGTAAAATTTGCAAGAAAATGATATGTACATGACCAAAGCTCGGCCACGGTGTTCTACTTTTAGACTTTTAGCAGCGGATTAATGCGAATTTCGGATTCTGGACTTCGATTTGCACTTCATACTGACCGAAATATATTTCATTTTCTTCAAGCAAGTACCTAATAAATTGGTTGACCGTCAAAGGAATAAAGTTTGTATGACGCAGGCCTAATATAGTATTATTCGTCTATTTACATTATGCTGCGTCAGTTTACCAACGAGAAGCGTTTAACACTCATATTACCTTCGGCAACTTGTCATTATGGTCAATTCGTAGGGTGACCATAATTAATAGAAATAAGGGGACCAATCTATACATATAATATAATTAAACAATAAAACCCGTGTATTGAACAAATTTACGAAAAACTAATCGTAGATGATGTTAAAATATGATTAGAACAAATTTCATAATTTTTATTTTTCAATATTTTTGTCTGTCTGTTTGTCTGTTTCACCGGGCTAATCTCCGACACTACAGGAACGATTACCGAAGGCAATATGTGTGTAAAACGTTTAAGGTTAATTTGTTCGCGGTGCGTTCGCGAATTGGGAACACAATGTGCGGCAATAAATATGAAATGACCTTGTAATAGCGGGTTTGAATTTGATTTGCGGGCTTGTAAAAGAATGGATGGCCAGCCGCCGCCATTGCCCGGCCAGTTCAAGTTCGATGACCCCAATTACTCGAAACTTATTGCGCGCGGATTAGGAATAAATAGGAATCATAATGTACTTATGCTGTAAGGTGGATGTCTATGCACAATTTTTACAATAGTTTCCTATTTCAAATAGTATAATCGGAATAACTTTTTTTAAATAAATGACGGTCACCAAAATATTACGTAAGTTGAAAACATGATTTTTTGTTCTTATAGAATTTGTTTTGTTTTCAGCGTGAACTGATAGGATAAGGTCTTAAACGGATAATGTCAAAGAAATATAAAACATAACCGTCTATTCTTTGCTACTAAAACATAAACCGCTTTAAAAATACTTAGATTTGTAAAGACAGGTTTTAGATTTGTCGATTGCAGTGCTCAAATAACCGTACATAGCACAACACACACCAATCACAAAATTATTTCTAATATTAATTAGTTTAGTATAATTTACGCTGCCTTCGCTCGCTGCACCAAGTCGTCGTCACGTCCTTACTAGCCGGTGTCTGAGCGTCCTCCGAGCGCGGGTGGGCGGCGCTTTTAGGGGGAGGCAGGGAGTGACCATATTGTACGCTAGTACTATTAATTATACTGTGCCATGGCCGAGCTTTGGTCATGTACATATCATTTTCTTGCAAATTTTACAGTGTTGTTTTCTCGTAAATTAGAGCAGATACGGCTTTTTTGGTTGTAGCTATGTAGTGTACCGCTTGTATTGTTACTGGGATTTCTTTCAGAACATTTGTACCGCTATATTTACGGAGATATACGAAAGCCCAACAACCAAATGCCATATGAGCGTTAATCGCCTTTTACTCCTCTATCTGGTATTTACAAGGTATAAAAAAGCGGTACAAATAAAGATTTGCGATTTGTAACGGCATCCATGCGATCATTTTGTTTCTAGATCAATCCTTTGCAGAGATATTGAAGCTTTTCCAATTTTGAGGTTATAAAAACATTTGGTCCCTGTGACACTGTAAAATGGCGATATTTCTAAAATCCTTGCGGTACAAATCTTCTCATTACCAAAATAGGCAATCTTATCAAAGGTACAAAAGGTTTGTGAAGGCAGAATCTTGAAATATGCTGTGGACCCTAGAATAAAATAGACACGACCCGCCGCCGCCGCTGCTGCTTGTTATGCTCCAGTGAATGCCCGGTGCTCGCTCTCCGGTGGAAACTGCAGTTGCAGCGCTACCTAATCCGTCTTATAATAATATTCTTTGTTACTAGTTTTTAAATCTTTTTCACATCCAACTATATATTACACGAATTATGTGCTTATATAAAAGTTATTGTCAACTTTCAGTGCCCATGGTGAGATAATGTCACAACCCATTCCATCGACAGCAACCCCCTACGATGGCCAATCCAGCACCCTTTCCCAACACCCATACTTCCAATGCGAATTGTGCAACGGCTTCCCGAAGTATTTTGGTACACGGCGCGGGCTTAATATACACATCGGCAAGAAGTACAAGCCTATTCGCAGTTCCCCTTTTCCTGGCACAACAGACCCCATTTCATCCCTACAACAGGTAGACCCCCCTAGCACAGTCCATGAATCTACCTCCACACCATTCTGGCAAACATTGAGTGAACTAAAAAACAGCATACCAGTCATCAAACGAATTCCCCGCGGTGCTCGCTCCAGTGTTGCTAACTCCCTTAAATCCTGCGTTGATAGAGTAGTTTCCTCCAATTGCGATCTACACTGGAGGGAACTGCTGACGTTTAGCAATCATGTTTTACATGTCAACAAAGACTCGAACACCAAACTAAGCCTGACACAAAAGATAAAAAATAATTGTAGATATCCTGCTCCTTATCAACCTGCACCTGCTAGCGTCGTAGATCCTAAGCCCCACGCACAACAGAGACGCAGACCACATAACATCTTCAGAGCAGTCGAAGAGAAAGTCAGTGATGGCGACCTAAGGGGAGCCAGCCAGCTACTGTTCTCTAGCGACCTGATTGCCCCCGACAACGAAGAAACCTTGCACTCCCTCCATGCCAAGCATCCTTCTCCGCTAGCCGCGTGCCATCTTCCAGACCCCCAGCAAGACGGAATAATCCCACCCACCGTCACTGCCGATGACATTATATCAGCGATCATGTCTTTTAAAAACGGCTCATCTGGCGGTCTGGATGGACTTTCACCGCAGCATTTAAAAGATTTGGTGTGCTTCTCCACAGGGGATCTTGGCAGCAACCTTTCTTCTAGTCTAGCCTCTCTCGTCAACGTCATGCTGGCGGGAAAAGTAAGCGCGGAGATACTGGACGTCCTGTACGGGGCCAACCTTTGCGCCTTGAAGAAAAAGGACGGAGGCATCAGACCGATAGCGGTTGGCACCACACTCAGGCGCCTTGCTGCCAAGATCTGCTGCAAGCACATCTCACGACCTCTTGCGGCCAAATTTCAGCCGCACCAAATGGGCTTCGGGTCTAAAGGAGGTTGTGAGGCTGCAGTTCATGCCACTCGTGCCGTCCTTAAAAACGACGCTATCCAGGTGCTCCTCAAAGTAGACGTCAAAAACGCGTTCAACTCCATAGATCGCGGAGCTCTATTAACCCAGGTCAAAGAACACTGTCCCACCATATTTCCATTCCTGTGGCAATGCTATAGTAAGCCATCCAAGCTGATTTACAAGAGCCATCTCCTACACTCCACCGTGGGCTGCCAACAGGGAGACCCCCTTGGACCAGCCATATTCAGCTTGGGCTTACACCCTGTAATCTCTTCGTTACAGGCAAAACTAAATGTCTGGTACTTGGATGATGGCACCCTCGGTGGCCAGCCCGACGTAGTCCTGAATGATCTACAAATCCTTATTAGCCGTTTCTCGGATATAGGCCTAGAATTGAATTTCGCTAAATGTGAATTGTACATACATCCATCCGTAGCTCCGGAGTGCAGAGATGACATCCACCAAAAGTTTAACGACGCTGCCCCTAACATCCGGACCATCACCCAGGACTCGTTAAGGCTACTAGGAGCTCCTCTGCTGGACGAAGGCATCTCACCCTTCATCCAAGAACAGGTAGCCAAGTTTGAGGACACATTCGATCGTCTGCTCAATATCAACCCTCACATTGCCCTGACCGTTATAAAATTCTCCCTTTTCGTGCCGCAGTTTACTTATGTACTGCGGTGCTGTCCCCTTTGGCAATTTCCGGGCCTACTGACGGGCGTAGACGATCGAATCTCAATACTCCTGTCGAGGATAATGAATTGCGACCTGTCAGTTGATGCCTGGTCGCAAGCCTCCCTGCCCGTTCGATTTGGGGGTATTGGGGTTCGCAAAGTGTCCTCAGTCTCACTCCCGGCCTACTTGTCATCCGCTTACAGCTGCCACCAACTTTTCAGCAAAATTGTCAGTCCCTCCTTAGGGGTTGCTGAAATTGTCCATCTTCCGGAGGCTGTCGACACATGGAAATCCCTTTGCTGCCGCGACCCTCCTGATGCCATGCACTTACAGAGACGGTGGGATGAACCGTTTTGCGAAAAAATCCAACAGGACCTCATGAGTTCGTGCTCATGTCCGGTTCAACGCGCCCGACTTCTAGCTGTTTTTGAGAGAGAGTCTGGCCTCTGGCTGAATGCCATACCCTCAGCAAATACTGGTACATTGCTCGACAGCTGCACACTCTCTCTCATCATCGCCCTCCGATTGGGTCTCAAAACGGTCCACCCCCACCAATGCAGATGCGGTGCGCCTGTAAACGAACTTGGCCACCACGGGCTGTCCTGCCGCATGAGTGCCGGTCGCATTCCACGCCACGCAGCCCTCAATGACGTCCTGCGTCGGGCCCTTGTCTCAGCGAACGTTCCGGCAAAGCTAGAACCAAACGGTATCGTTCGTTCTGATGGCAAGAGGCCCGACGGGGTAACGCTCATCCCCTGGCAGAGAGGCAAGTGTATGGTTTGGGATGCCACGTGTGTGGACACCCTCGCGCCCTCGCACATATATGCCACATGCGCCCGTGCAGGTGCCGCAGCTGCCGGTGCTGAGGTAGCGAAGACCCGCAAATACGAGGAGATTTCTGGGAGCCACATTTTCTCACCCGTGGGCTTTGAGACGATGGGTCCCTGGGGCCCATCTGCGAAAAAACTCGTAAACGAGGTGTCAGCGCGCCTCAATGAGACCACTGGTGACCGAAGAGCTGGCAGTTTTCTCGGCCAACGACTAAGTTTGGCCATCCAAAGAGGGAACGCTGCCAGCGTACTGGGTACCATGTCTAATGGAGGCGCACTAGACGACTTTTTTTTAGCTTAAATTTAGTCTAGTTTAGCTTAGTATTAATTGTTATTTGTCCCTTTATACTTATATACTTTTGTGTAAATAAAGAAAAAGTAGGTACCATTAAGCCAAAAACAAAATGCACGTGCGGTGCGGTGCACTGAGGCGCAAACTGATCTTCTCTTCCGCAGATGCAACGCTTGCGAGGCAGTACAGCTTGGTGAATTTGACAATTTGGTTATAGAGATGTGACTCACCTTGAAAAGTTAGAGTCCTGGTTATAACAGCATTCTGTGCGCATTGGCCGACCGAGCGGTGGGGCACGGGCGGCGGCGGCGGCGTGGGACTCGCCAATGTTCACAAACTCCAAATTCTCTTTGTAGTACATACTGTGAATACTGTGAATGTGATACATACTGTTTTAAAGAATTTGTGAGTTACTTTATTTTTAAACTATTTATTTATTTTGATAATTTATTAAGTTATTAAATGATTACCTATTACGGAGTAACTTAGTGCGCGCCGCGATAAAATTTTGTCACCGTATCATATCGTCGCTAACGTCATGTCACTGCAAATAAATCCCACGCATCATTCATTGTGAATAAGTTGCGCGCGCACAAGTCGACAAATTTTGTCGTGGCAAGCACACATGTTAGACGGTCTGAAAGTATTCAGTTGTTGTTTAACTATAAATCGACTGATCCGCTTCATTGGAAATATGATAAGCTCGCTTCGCTTGCAATATATCGCTATGGTCTTTACAGTTAGTTCAACTCGAAATCTAATTCGAGTTCTTTTTGTAGTTCTCTATGGTACCACTGCAAAAGAATGACAGATAATTAAAAAATAAATGTCCGACATTTGCCTTGTGATGTAAACGTAGATAATTTCCAACGCTATGATATCTTTCTTCTCAAAACTATCCTTGAATAACACTAAACCCGTTGTGGAACTCGCTAAACCAGCTTATATGGACAAGAGTGCTTCATTACAGGAACTCGGGTACAACGACGAGAATGACTTGAAAGAAACAATCTATGGTTTGTTTAGGCAAAATATTCTGTGACTTTGGACTTTGTGTCTTATTTTTGTGTTTTTTACAACTGTGTTGTGGTGTTTTTAGACTTTTTGCGGACGATACGGGACCCGGAAAAGCCGAGTACGCTTGAAGATTTGAAGGTCGTTTATGAAGAAGGCATTTTTGTGAAGGGGGCTACAGCTGATAACGTTCCTGTTTTGAGGGTCGAGTACAACCCCACGGTGCCCCATTGCTCGCTGGCGACTCTAATAGGGCTCTGCATCAGGATAAAGATACAGCGGTCACTGCATCACCCCGTCAAACTGGATATTTACATCAAAAAAGGAGCTCATACCACTGAGGATGAAAGTGAGTACTCCTACTCCTATTTTGTAGCATTAACTTTAACAAAAACAAGTTTACACAGGACAGCTAGGTGTTTTTTAGCGATGAATGCAGCTGATATGGCAGTGGTAGTGTGACTGCCTGTGATACAAAGTTTCTATCACTTTATAAATTTGTTTCCAGTCTGGTTAGGACATTGTAGGCTGAACCACCAGATTATCCATTAGAAATGTGTTTCCATGCTTCGGAAGGTATGTAGAGCCGTCAGTCACGGTTGCTGTCTATGATTACTTAGATGGTGGTAGTTACACAACCATGATAGAGGCCTTCTAGCTGAGGAATAGGTTGATGAAAATCTCTGACACCAGGGTTCATCAGGTCTTTGGATGACTCTGTGTCCCACACAAAAACGAAAATGAGTAAGTTCAGCTGATCATTCTTTCGGGCCCAATGGGTAAAGGAATCTCATCTTTGCACATTTTTTATAAGCCATTCAACCAATTAACATTGTTGTGCTTTCATTTCAAATATAAATTTAAGTGGTTAGTACAGCCTACTAATCAATAGGCATAATAAAAGATTAGTCAACTTTCCTGACCAGTTCATGCATCTCTATTATTTTTGTTTAGTAATATTACAGTAAAGTTGGGATTATTCAATAATTTGGTGTTTCTTTGTTATACTAGATACCTACCTACTTATTTACATCTATAAATTATTCTTCTATTCCAGTCTGTAAGCTATTCTTACAGTATTCATTGTCAATTTACATTTTTACCAATTCAAATGTAATGTATGCACAACTACTAAAATGAAGATTCAAAGCCATACAAGTGTGTACAAGGGTAGCTATTTGTTAATGAGCACTAGTCTAAAATAACATTCATAGACATCATGTGTCAGACAATTAAGTCAGTGTCTGAGGCAAGAGTTTCAGTGACTATTTAAGCCAATAGGAGTGCGACATATCTTTCCGCATACTCTACATGTGAAGGTAGAATTTAAGACTGGCACTAGCATATTTTGGTGTACCTTATTGGTTGGGGGGCTGCTCAACTTGGAGTGGGCGGTAACTGATCAGTGGGCCTAGGACACACACACTGCGATAGACATACACAGTAGGTTGAAATAAGACATTCAAAATTATGTTACAACTGTTTTGGAGTAGGACTAGCAGTCTTTTTAGAAAATTTGCAAATATTATATGCCAAGAAGTCAAGTTTTGTGATTTTTACAATTGGTACCTGAGACACTTCTATGAATCTTATGAAATTAGGTTTAAAGTATGCTGTGTGGTGCTGGACTAGATAATAGTTGATTAAGGGAAGAATCTATGGAATGGGCAGCATTCTTATCAGCTCATCGTTTTCACTCAGCCAGTGCTCAAAAACTGTTGCAAGTTGCAACATTTGTATTATCAGTAACATCTCAACATTCCATTTTAAAGAATCAACCCAAATTGATTATTTTTAATTACTGTTAAGGTAACCAGTGTCTTTTAATTACTGAAATAGGTAACTCTAGGTTCTGCTGATAGCACATTATTTGCAAGACTGTTCTGTCTTTTATAGTTTATCTAATGGTTTCACCTGCTGCTTTCCATTTTCCTGCAGGGATAAAGCTTCTTCCCGCAATAAAAGGTACTTAAATCTTCTTAACCTACTCTTTCTATATAATAACCACATCAAAAGCTGTTGCATAGTTTTTAAAGATCTAACTAAGTATACATAGGGAATTAAGGACATAAGGACAGACACAGGTAGCAACTTTATTTTATACTATGTAGAGATAATGAAAAAGCTTACTTATATCATGTTGTTTTTAGATATTGATAGTGAAATCTTTGTTGTCCCACCGAGGCCGATAAGAGGCAGTCATTCTATATTTATAAACTTAATCTATCACTGTGATACCTACTTAATTTGTTTTGCATTTATACTTAGTTAATCATCAATAGATGATTATTATAGTATTATTATTATTCATTGAAGGTCATTTAAGTAGGTGGTTTGATTGAAACATTATTGTAGGAGATAGTTATAAGAGAAACGTTTAATTAAGCTCATTAGTTAAATATCTCTATTAAATAATAAGGCTATGGTTAGAACATTTAAGAAAAGACAAATCCCAATACCCAAAAAGATCACTAATATTTTCATAAATTTACTAAATTGATGGCTGATGTAGCATAGCAGTAGTGCAACTGACTGCGGCGCAAAGGTTCCAGTTTCGATACCCGGTGGGGCACTCACAAAGATGATATTATCACTTTCATGTTTTCAGTTTGGTTGTAGGACATTGCAGGATGAACCACCTGATTGGTCCATAAAAAAGATGGTTCCGTTCTTTGGACGGCACGCTAAGCCGTCGGTCTCTGTTGCTATCTATGACTGCTTAGACGGTGGTCGTTACACAAGCATGTCAGAGGACTACTACTACAACGAGTAGTAGGCAGTTAAAAAACTCTGACACCAGGGTTCATCAGGTTGTTCGTCGAATCGGTATCCCACACGAAAAAGAAGAATGCCAAAATAACTAATCTTATGCCTTGTTTAAATAAACAGGCAATCAGAAACCATACAAAAACTGAAATAATCATCATTACATTATTATGTTTTTTATTTTTGTAGGAACAGGCTTTTGAGCATTAATAGAAATGTGGTGTTGCTTTTCTAAGCGGGCACCACACGGTATATAATTTCAACCTACAACCTCAAATACAGGGCGGCCCGAATAGTCATGTCCAAAGACAAAACTTGAATGCCTACTATTTTTTTTATTTTTATTTTATTTATTTATTTTATTACAATACAACAAATACAGGCATACATATTACGCGTCGTTAAACCCGATTGGGTTTGTCAACAACACAGCACTTCACTACATTAGTATCACCATGAAGGAATAGCAAATTACAATATAAACACAAGACAGACATATAAACATTTGATCCTCCTACCCTCTCATACATCAAAAACTTACATCGACTCCGAGCGGACGCTTCACCCGTGCAAAACTGGTTTCGTTGCTAAGGTATACAGGGTGACCGAACGCATTAGTCGTATCGTAAACAATTCTATGAGTTTAGAAATTTAGTAACTTCCTGCTTTAGTATTTTTGCACAATTTTGAGGAGTTATTTTGTTTTTAACGTCCAATGGTAGCTTATTCATTAAGTCGGGAACAATATACTCCGATGTGCGTTTACCATAAAAATTATTAGAACGTGGTTTATACAATATTATATTATTAGTGTTATACCTCGTGGGTCTATTAACTGTTATAGGGCGTAGAATATTTTCGTTAAAAAACTGTTCTTTTAATATACTATGTCTAAATTTTAATTTAACAGGTAAAACACTACAAAAACTAAAAATTTCATTTTCCGTACAAAATTTGTTTTTTATTTTGTAAGGGATGATAAGTTTTAAAATCCTCAATTGTAAATTGTAAATTTCTTTTAAAAAAGTATCGAAAGTACGCCCATAACTGCTTAGTCCATAAGAAATAACACTCTCAGCCAAAGCATTATACATAGAAAGTTTAACTGAAAACGGTATTCTATTATTAATAACATAAAATTTTGCTAATATAGCCCGAAGCTTATTACAAACGTGTTCTATGTGAACTCCCCAATTGAACCTGTTGTCTATAATTAGGCCAAGGTACTTTTGACTGCTGACTTCTTCAAGTGACGGACATCTACAAGTATAAGGTATATCAGAACTGGAGTTTACATGTAAACAAAGATGAGTGTGAGCTACTATAGACAAATTGTCCTCTAAAGTGTTATGGCTTGAACTTATGTGTAACAACTTGGTTTTATCAGCATTAAGTACGAGGCCTGCATCGTGAGACCAGCGACAGACATTATCGTAGTCGTGCTGTAGACTCCTTGTTGCTATATGTAAGTCCTTAGCTGCAGCTACGAGACATGTGTCGTCAGCGTATTGATACACTGTACAGTAACGTATGATGTTGTTGATGTCATTGACATAAGCAAGATAGTGTAACGGCCCTAATACGGATCCTTGTGCGGTTCCTACATCAACATGCATCTTTTGACTAACAGAGGAGCCCACTTTAACTTGATATGACCTGTTATTGAGGTAGCTACTACACAATTCCAATAAAGGTCCACGTAAGCCAGTATCATCCAGTTTTTTTAATAATACATCATGTCGGAGCGTGTCAAATGCCTTGCTATAGTCGATAAAGATAACAAGCACGTGTAATTTATCATTTAAATAACCGTTAATCTCATCTGTAAATTTACTTAGAAGTTGAGATGCACTTTTATTTGGCTGAAACCCATACTGGTTGTCAGACAGGATGTTATTGTCGTGATAAAACTTGTGTATATTATTACTAAGGTACTTTTCAACAACTTTGTCTACCACAGGAAGAATAGTTATCGGACGGTACTTTGAACAATCCGTACTATCTCCGCCCTTGAAAATAGGTCTTACTAAACCTTTCTTTAATTCATCTGGATAAATACTCTTGGCAAGACTAGTATTAATTAGTTTTGCGATAACATAAGAAATCTTATCCGCAACATATTTAATGTCTATAGTTCTGACCCCATCATAACCTGGCGCTTTTTTGTTATTGAGTTTCATAATAATTTTATGTATATCTTTAGGTGTAGCCTTTGGACATAAAAGCGACCTATCACAAGGGAATCTATATTTTTCTTCGTCGAGTAATTTAATGCTACATTTAGGCACAATATCTTCAACATTTTGTTTAAACTGATTAGCAAATCTATCAGCAATACATTTGTCATTCGCATATGTATTAAATGCTTTTTTAATAATAGTATCAATTGATTTAGTGATTTTGCCCGATATTTGATTCAATAGTTCCCACAATTTTAACATATTATTACTGTTTTTTAGTATAGTAGTTTTATAGTATTTGTTTCTGCTGTTTTCAATTAATTTATGAGTTTTATTTCTCTGTTTATTATATTCGATTCGAATTATTTTATTATTAGTATCTTTCTTCCATTCTATAAATAGTTCATCTCTTTTTTCGCATTCTGATTGTACCCTATTACTTATCCATGGAGCGCTACTTCTCAAAGATGTACTTTGTTTTTTAAAATACTGTGATTTTTTATAAGATTCTTGTAAATGTATATTTAATGCATTATACATTTTATTTGGACAATCTATATCAGAAATAGCTTTCCAGTCAACATTGTCCAACTGTGTTTTAAGCATTTTGCTGTTAATTTTTGGAACTAATAACGGGACACCCTGTATATGTGGTACCTTGAGCAGTGCGACGGCAGTCATTCTGTGGTCCGCCAGTACTGTTCCTAGCGCCCCAGTGTACACATCTTGTAAGCGTGATCTAATAAAGATGTGGTCTATGCAGGATTTCGTAACTACACCTTTCCTTAATTCAATACGCGTATAATCAGTGATCCCGCTTACAAGACCGTGTCCATATAATGTGTTAATGTATGACCTCATGATGGAATCGCTATAATTCAGTGGAATGTTGATATCACCCAGCAAAATCAAATCTACTCCTTGCGTTAGTGACAGTGTCTTTGATAGTTCGTTTAAAAAGTTAATTTTGTTTGAATTTGGAGGTCTATACACTGCACACAGACCTAACGTAAAGTTGTAAGAAGTGGTTAACCTACCCGTGATGCATTCAAAGTTAGAAAAAGTTGAATTAATTCGATTAAATTTGTGTTTCTTTAATGTATACAGTATAATACCGCCTCCTTTTTTGTTTTTTCTAAGTTGTGTGTGCATTGTATAGTTGTCCAAATTATAAAGGTAGCTAATTTGACTCGAAATATTTGCCTCCGTTAGCACAATAACATCTATACTCGTTTTACAATGGTTAATTACTTGTTGGAGCACGCTAAAGTTTTTTAGTGTAGACCGTATATTAACATGTATACAAATTAATTTAGAATTGTTTTGGAAGGGTAGGTGTTTACAAAAATGATTAAGATCAGTACAATCAAACAATTCAACTACGCTGTTACCTATAAAATCCGTGTTAGCCATTGTTAAAAGAAAAAGATATCATTATAAGTTAGGAAGTAGACCTAGTTATCAATTAATTAGTACTGGCCAATGACGAAATGTCATTTTCATTACGAATCCAGTAGATCTTTGAGCTTTCAGATTTCCTGACAAAAACTTTACCATATTTACACCATATATATTTGTAGGTGCTTTTAAGCTCGTGCTTTGCTTTTCCAAGTAGAAATTTGTTCCGATTAGTGAGGGCCTCACGTACAAATACTTTTTCGTCTACAAATTCACCTCCTAAATTTGGAAGAACGTTTTTAATTGAAATATTGGCAGCTCGTGCGGCAGTTACCCATCGAGTTACATCTTCTTTGCATCTTAACTCCACTAGTATAGGTGCCACCTTGCCCTTTCGGTTCTGTAGTCGTTTAGCTGTTAAGACTTCTTTCTCGGCGTCGTCAGTTTGTAGTAATTTGCCGACTTCTTGAGCAATCAGTAATGGATTTTCAGTCTCTTGGGATGGCAAACTTGCAATCTCTATGCATTTTGATAACTGAGTTTGTTCTGTAATTTCTACTCTTTGTTCATATGAGGCGATCTTAGTATCGAGATGGGTAATCTGATTCTTGAGGTAGGTTTGTTTGCGTTCTAAATCTTTTATCTTGTCTGAGTAGATGTCAATAGTCTTTTGGAAATCGTCGATTTTTTTACTATTGAAGTCCACCGAATCAATAACGGACTTAAGTTCCTTCATAACAATTTTGTGTATTTCTATGGAAATATTATCCAGAACCTTTTTGACTTCTGGTGGCAGAGATTCATTATCTTCGACATCAACAGACGGAAAAGACCTCTTTCTAGCAGTTGACCCGCGGCAGTCGTCGCAGACCCAATCCAGCGTATCAGCAGCACGTAGGGCTGCAAGTTGCTTGGTGGTTAGACCACTGCACGCAGTAGTATCATGCACCACTATTTCGCACATGCTGCACTCCATTCCTGGTAACTTTTTGGTAATATTCTTGTTACACTTATAACACTTTTGCATGTTGAGGGTAGATGCGGAATAACTTTAATACAAAATCTATATGCGTTCAAGCGCTACGACGTACAAACGTGAAGTGAAGTGTACTGCTACTGAGGAGTACCCAAATCACCCCCATGTATGTTCCACTCCACTTTTGTAGTTAACGAGTTATTCTGCTTTTAAAGTTGAATGGGAAAAATTTCGTCTGGCAGGCACTTTATCTTTTTTATGCGCTAAGAAGACCTGTACGCACATTCTCCGCTCAAGTACAGGAGAAGATTAATGCCGTGTCATATCGAGAGGTCAAGTCGCTGGCAGAAGATATAAAAATATGGCAATTACTCCACCGACAAGAGCCCAGCTCTTAAATTTGAATGAATGAATGCGCTAAAAGTACAAATCATGAAGATACTGATACAAAAACAACCGCTTAAACAGCCTTTTAAAATGCCTTAGAAAAAAATGCCTGTCTGTCCAATTTTTTCCATATAACTTTGAAAGTTGAATTACTCGGACTCTACAAAAATCGCGAGACATACATGAGATTGCTCCAGAATTTCGGATACCCCTCAGTATAAGGCATTCAAATGTTATCATTGGACGTCACTATTCGGGTCACCCTGTAATCTGTATATTGCTAAAACAATGCTAATGAACTCCGTGCACCACCTACTTGCAAGGCGACATTTTGCAAGGAAATACGACACCCACATTCTTGTGTTTGAACTAAAGCACCGCCGTTCCAATGAGTCGTATTTGACAGCTGTCATCTCCATACTAAAAGAGATGTCAACAAAGAAAAATGGACCCTCTGCCATAGTATTATCACGAATCTGATGGCTGTCAAATACGACCTATTGGAACGGCAGTACTTTAGTTACAGTGAGCTAGCTTGTGGTTCTTGTTCTTTAGTTATTCTACACAGTGAAACTGGAACACTTGTTTGATGTTTATTATTTTTGAAAACATCAAATTATAAAACATACAAATAAACATTATGGATTGATAAATCTTAATTTGTGAGTAATACAAGGTGTTAAATTAAATATGTGCCATAGCCTAGGGGTAGATTCAGTGTCAATATAGGATGGTGTAAAAAGTAATTGCCCGTGTGACGCCAGTTTAAAATAGCATCACTCCATTTCTTTCCCGCGGGCGTCGTAAGAAGCGACTAAGTGACTCGAAGATTACATGTTTATTACAATTTTAGGCGATAGGATGACAACTTGTCACAATAGTGATACACGATTTTTCTGAAACGGCCCTCAATTATTTGTCAGTCGTGGTGATAGCGACCGTCTTTTACGGCCGTTGACGCTCTGCCTTGCCCGCAAAGGATTAAGGCGTGATGTGTGTATGTATGTAAAAAGTATTTTAAAAAAATCTTTTTTTTTTTCAAATACATAAATTAACATCCTATATATAAGTAGTTAATTTTGTGGAAATTTATGCGTACGATATTTACTTTGCAGTTATTGTGATTGACAACTAATTGCTGACCTTATCATACTGTCGAGAAACATTTAGCAAATGGTTCATTTAGTTAAGTCATTTCATTACTACTATCTATCAGGCCAATGACCTTAGTGTTTAGATAATTTTATGTTTAATTTTTTTCCAAGCCGGCATGTTATATTTTTTTTTTCTGGTTTTTGTTTTGCAAATATAGGTGATTTTACTATTCCAATGTTTCAAGCTATTTACAGAGTTCGCGGTCAAGGATGTCTTTGTGAAGAGCTCGAAACGTAGGAAGAGTTAAATCCTTAATAAACACAACTTAAATCTATTCAAAATAGTTTTATTGTGATTCGTAATCAAGAAGCTTGTAGGTAAAACTGGAGTCCGTCCGTACTCGGAAACAAGGAGTGCAGTCAAGAAATGTGACCTCCAAATTCGTTGGATCCTTCTATCTCTTTCTACTAGTTTGTAAGTAGGCTGACCATGTAGTTTAAATCACGTCGGAAGTAACCGGAACTATTTTTCTTCCAAACAAACAAGATAGAAAAAGCAAGCATACTTTTTTGCTCTTTAGAAAGGCTGGCATTTAAAAACTTAAATAACGTCAATCTACAAAATATGCATTGTGTTCGGATTTATTGAGTACAAACATGATCCAAGCAATAAACTTAATATATTGTCAATTTCAAAATGGTTGTTTCGTTAAGATTACGTACCTCATTTCCTTCGGTATGCATACATACATACATAAATCTTACGGGGTAGGCAGAGCGTTAACGGCCGTAAAACGGATATTAACACCACGTCTGACAGTTTGAGGGTCAATCAGATAACTGTGTATCACTATAGTGACAGGTTGTCAGCCCATCGCCTAAAATTGCAATACAAATCTAACCCTCGAGTCCCTTAGTCGCCTCTTACGACACCCATAGGTACGAAATGGGGTGATGCTATTCTAAGCCGGCATCACACGGTATTCTAAGCCGGCATCACACGGTATGCATACCGGTTTCAAAAACTTATTATATTATTAACATAATATAAGTTTTGTGTCACCCTACTATCGTGGGTAAACGTCGGGTACACTCGGGAGTAACTCGGGAAGATAAAAAAGAGAGAAGCGTAACTGAGCCTCGCATGGGTCAAATAATCCAACTTCCCTCTTCAATACAGAGTACGGCTTCCAGGTTGATCTATAGTTCCATGTGTGTAATAATTCTGCAAACTGAAGAAAATACAGGATTATTTTTTAGTCAGTGCGCAGCTTCAACATACGTAATGGTTATCAAATTTTAGAAAATATGTATTTATTTTTTACACCTGACTTAGAACAAAAAAATTGAAATAATCGCACTTAAACTTATCCTAGGATCGTACGTAAGTGTGGATCACCCTATTAGGTTCACTAGCTATCTTTCGGTTTGGCAACGTTGCGCGCGGCCCAGTTATACCTATCAGCTGACTGTGTTCTAGCTTCTACCTACAGCACAGGTCAATGACCAGTCCAGGTGAATGACCGCTATTGGTACCGGGGTGCGTGCGGGTGATACCTACAACAACTAAGTACCTATCTCACAAGTACCTACACTTAAACTGCCTCCGTGGTGTAGTGATTTGAAAGTTGGTCTCTTGATTTGATGGTACCTGTTTCTAGTTTATGCGGAGAGACAAGATTATTTTGTTAATCACGTAGTTGGATTTTTCATGGATTTTCTTTCAGTTAACAAGAGTAACCAGAAAAGATTGATACCCATTTTAAAAGATCAACATTCAAAGGTTTTTCTAATATTCTTTAAAAATAACCAGTAAAGACTCTAATGGCAACTGGAGCCGTTGCTGATAGTACCTAAAAAGCCTACATAACCTGCATACAACAGAGGTTGTGATGGTTTGACAACGTCGCGATTAGTCACCGTCACCGCGTCTTACAGCGCCAGACATAGTGGCGCCAGCCAACGGCATAGAAATCTGACGCCGCCGGCGCCGGCCGGCCGACCGCCGCCCGCGCCGCGCCGCCGCCGGCGTGGCGGGAAATTCATCTGCACTGGTAGAAAGCTTTATGTACACTGATGATATGAGGTAGCTCGTATTGCGCGTGCCTGCCCTTCGATGATTTTAACCGAATTATCCTTAAAGTACAACTGCATTTAAAGTAAAGTAAACGGCAATTTTGTGCGCTTATGAGAGTGGAGCGAAAAATTCAGTAAAGTATGACAGTTAAAGTTGATTAGGCCACTAAAATGTTGCTACTACGTCAGTGTGAACTAACTTTGAGTGGTTATTTAGGAATAAAGATTAAAAACGGTCTACTCACACAAAAATAACAGGGTGTGATTTGATCGGGCATTCATTAAAAAAATCGTATGGCCGGAACGCGGCTATCGCGCGCCAGCTACAGCTGAGCCTTTAAAAAGATAATTCCAATTTTCCCTCCATACTTTTACGGGCTTAGGACCGTCAAAATGAAAAGTTTACCTAGAACACTAGGTAGGCAGTAGGTAGCTAAGTACAATAGTCGTTTAATTAACAGTTACTTACCGTAAACTGCCCGTGATCCAACAGCCGTTGCATAACGTTGAGGAATGTTCTTGGGTTAGGTACATGAGGGTCCACAACGCCAGCATTACGCAGTCGAGGTAAACTTTCGTCCGCGTACATTCATTGGGCTGCTCGGGTATTTTCCCCACTTAAAAAGTACGAACGCACCATTTCGTAAAACTCGCGAAACGTAAAATTCGACATCGCGAAATCAATTCGGGATCGGCGGGAAAAGTAGTGTCACACAGGTGCGCGCCCGCCCGCGACGGAATCAAAGCGAGAACTGAAACGAAACTGACTGAAGGGTGCGCTGCGCGAGCGCTGTTGCCATTTTCACGCACCCCCGATTGAAAAGTAGTGTGTCCATGATTTATTTTTTATGAGGGAGACAAAAATGAAAAAATAATAAAAATAAAACATATTTTTTTATTTGCCTAAAATGTCCTATTAACGATTCTGATATCATGGTATAAGTTTGCGCACTGACTAAAAAATAACCCTGTATAACGTTCCATCTTTATATAAATTTTCAGTCGTAATTAGAGTTTTAAATATTTTTAAAAATATTATTCATAAACTACAATACAATCAACCTGACATTGAGTATTGTGAGTTAAATGATAAGAATTTAGGTCTTTGTTTATAAATAGTTGTTAAGGCCATCATTCATAAATAACAAGCACTTGTTATTATTTGAATGGTCTCATTGCTAGTGGCATAGTTTAATTTACAGTCGGTTGTAGCACATAAACATAAGGTACCAGGGGTACTCCAAAAGTACTGAATAATTATTGCCCCTAGTTAATACATAATAATAATTTCAACTTATTCTCATAAAAGAAGTAATTTTCTACTAATTAGAAAAAAAAAGATTGCTGGGGATCAGTTCTTCTGGAGTACCCCTGGTACCTTATGTGCTACAACCGACACTGTAAGTACATCTTTTGTAAATCTTTTTTAATTTTATTGAATCTTCTTCTTTTCGTTTGAGACACCGAGTTCACAAACGTCACGATGAACCTTTTAAACTGAGACTGAGTTTTTCAACCGCCTAATACTAATAGTAGGTCTCTGACATAGTTGTGTAACGACCGCCGTCTAAGTAAACGTAGACAGCAATCGGAACCGACGACGGCTTAAAGTGCCCTCCGAAGCACGGAACCATCTTTCATATGGACAACCAGATTGGTCAGCCTGCAATGTCCTTACCAAATTGGAAACAAATTAACAAAGTGATAATTACAAGTTGTGAGTGACCGACCGAGAATGGAACCCGAAACCTCGTAGGCAGTCTACCACACTGCGCCACATCAGTTGTCACATTTTATTGTATGAACAAATATGTTGTAATTTGTAATAGGAATTGCTTTGGATGTTATCTACTTAGTAACTATCTAGTTCCCATAGTACAAGCTTTGCTTAGTTTGGGGTTAGATGGCGCTGTGTGAATTGTCCAGTATATATATAAAAAAAACAATACTAGGAATAACTACCTACATATAAAGAACCTCGTTTATATGCATTACACTACAAAAAAAAACGTTCTTCCATTTTAGTTACGAAAAAACGTTAAAGTAACTAACTATAGAAATTTTAAGTACTAGACCGGGTCTATCGCGATAGTATTTAGGTAAATATTAGTAATTTGGTTCAGTCAACCCGCGACCACAATACATGAAACTGTATTGCAACGTCGGGACACAGGTAAATTACTAATTTTTACCTAAATACTATCGCGATAGACCCGGTCTAATACTTAAAATGAGTGAAAGTGATCGCGAGTGCTTAAAAAGTTATATCTATAGAAATATTTTTTCTTTGTTGCAGTCAACAAACAAATCAACGACAAAGAGCGCGTTGCTGCCGCCATGGAGAACACCAATCTGAGAGGTCTCGTCGAGAACTGCATCGCTGACGAGGAATAAACAAAAAATATCCACATTTCGGTCCTTCGAGCCGGACACACCGGATAAACCCTCACCATGGCACCCGACGCGGCGTTTTCCAACATTTCAGACAAAAACGAGTTCACAAAGTTCGCAAAGTTCCTAGCTTACAAGGGCGTTCAAGTGATCGTTGAGTCGCGGAAAGGCATCAAAATTGAACCGAACAGCAAACCTCGAACGTCGGACTCTGATTGGTTCAACTTACAAATACCTGACTCTCCTGAAGTCAACCAAGCTACTAAAAATGCTTTACCATCAGATAGAATTCTCGAGACTATACGGTCGAAGTTACACGTAGAAATATCCGTTCAAACTGAAGATGGCGACGAAATGGTATTAGAATTATGAACTTTAGAACTCGATGAGACACAATTCGATACTTCATTGAAAGCTATGAACACGGTTTATTTCCGAATGGGAATCCTACTGAAGTCACTTATAACTGTGACAAGAATTACACCAGCGTATCACTTGTCAAGGAAACAAAGAACGGAGTCATTCACGATCTTCTACAGAGTTTACAATGGGGAACCTAAAACGAAAGCTTTAGGGGAAAACGTTAAGAAAACTCAGGCTGGTTTGTTGAAGACTCCTTTAGGAGGACTCTGCTATTCAGTCGCGTATCGCACCAACTTCTCCATATCCCCAAACAGAACGGACAAAAAACAAACGTTGCTTCTAAAAAGTGATCATTTTGAACTCAGTCCTAAGCATGTGATTTTCGAGTCGAAGAAAAAGAAAATTCCCGTCAAAGACTCGAAACAGTCGAACACTGTCGATCTTAACAGACCTTTGAGACTGGCTGCTTTCGTTGATGAAAACATAGTGCGCAAAGCGTTCGAAGATTTCTTCAACAAAATGCCGGTACCCAAATGCAAGGTCTTTATCACAACACCAGAAAAGGCTTTAATGTCTAAAAGCACACAAGTGTTAGACACAACACAGATCTCTAGAAGTCCGACATCTTTGGAGATGCCACCGAAGAAATTCTCAGGGTTCCGCAACGAACATGAACCTCCATTGAAACTATTGCATTTTCCTTTCGCCGACAACCACCCAATCAGAGAACTAGCAGAATTTTACAAGGATTTCTTCAACGCGCCTCATTTGAAGCTTGCGGACGATATGAAGCGGTCCAAGTCTAAAAGTCAGGAGTCATTGAAAGATGATATAGAGTTAGCGAGTGACGATTTGTCCAAAGATTTGGAAGCGTACGAGAGTTCGGTTCAGGAGTTTGATGAGCTTTTAGAAGACATGTGTCGCTCGGCTGAGTGGAGTGGGAACTGAATGGTTTTGGGTACAGTATTTTAATATTGGTGTTTTTTGGCAATGTTTCTTGACAGTCAAGCTTATAGCCTTATCTACCCCGTTACAGTGTGTGTAACAATCAATAGTAAGCATATTAGGGGTTATGAATTTAAAAGACATTCTGTCGGTTGCCTCTGCAGGACAGCTGTCGAAATATGATTTCTTATGTATCATGTAGTTTGGTATTAAAATAAAAATGGACCTTAAATAGCTTCGAAGCTATTTAAGGTCCATTTTATTCAATAATCTATGTTTTTTAATCGTGAGTATGCGATCAAGATTTTGCGAAGTTTTATTCACTATTATTCTCGCAATGTTCTCAGAATTTAATGCAATACTACGCAAGATTTAAAGTCAGAATTGGTACCATTGATTTTCATTTATGATCATATCTGAACCAAATCATTTATAGAAAAGTTGCCGACATAAGCTTGACTGTCAAGTAAATATTTGTCTAATTTGTGATGGTCACGGTTAAGACTGAAATGTTTTTGGATAAGGGTTGACTGTTCCCAAAGTGGTTTAACATAATTGTAGTTAGATTTATACGGAGTATATCCTTATACTAGTTTAATTAACCTTTTGATAAGGCTTTATCTGCACTACTGTAGCCAAACTGTAGCTCTATCAAATATTATTTGGAATTTGTAATTCTTGACGATTTTTAATCTAGAATGTTCACTGTAACAAGCATTAAGCTTCACAGGAGGTTACATACATACATACTCATATCACGTCTTTATCCCTTGTGGTGTAAGCAGAGCGTTTATACGGTCGCAATCGCCACGTCTGTCAAATATTTTAGAGCCGTTTCAGAAAAATCGTGTATCACTAAAGTGACAGGTAGTCAGACTGTAGCCTAAAATTGTAATACAAATGAAACCCTCGAGTCCCTTAGTCGCGTCTTACGACACCCACCGGAAAGATAGGGGGTGATGCTATTCTAAGCCCGCATCACACGGTTACTTCAAACAAATTGAAATAAAATATAGGTAAGCGGTTTAAAAACTTGGTTCATCGGGTCGTGTGTCGATTCAATGTCCATACGATTAGCAGAAGTAAAGATACAACAAATATTGGAATCAATCCTCTTAGGGCCGCCGCAGAGTAAGAACAGTTTTTGCGAGCGACAGTTAGAGCACTTTTGACTTGAAATTCAGAAAGGAAGTCTATCGTAATTGAAATTAAGGTGACATTGGCTAGAATGACAAACTGCTCTCACGGTTGTCATTCTAGGCAATGTCACCTTTTTATTTTAACTCTTTTAGAAAACTTGAACAATTTTCTACCGCGGGTAGGATTTAAAGCTGCGGCTCATCCTTTGCCCGCGAATTTTGTAAGCTCAATGCCAGTAACGTGTAATTTAATTCAATTTAAAGTAATTTTGCAAGTTCTCTAAAATTGAATACCTAACACGGGACGTGTTTTAGAAATTTGGTATTAAATGTCACCTTTATTTCAATTACGTACAGTTATTTTTTTTTGTATTTCTATGAAGAGTGCCCGAGCCGTCGTTCGCAAAAACGTACTTAGAGAAAGTATTTTTTTTGTACTTGTAAACGGAATATTATGTATTTTAGCTGGAAATTTTAATTCCCTGTGTTACTTATTGCATGTTAATATTACAATGTTCGTGTAAATAATGTTTATTTTTGCAGTTAATTAGTTTACATTGGATGTTCAATTATTTATTTGAAACTGCAATGTTTTGTGTAATTTAATAATGTACTTATATTTATATCATTATTATCACTAAGCACTATACATTTCGATAACTAATCAATTAACTCAGTAATATTTTTGAATGTCACTGAGTTAATTGAGTAGTCTGATGATATTTTATTTAAAAATTTCGAATATTTCCATGAAGTATCATTATTAAAAACTGCGCAAACAATTTTAAAACACATTGTACAAAGTTTGTACCACAAAAAACACTTGTTTTGGTAGCTTATGTAGCGTTCAACTACGTAAAGCTTATAATTGTCGTTATTCAAATAAAACTTATTATTTTATCAATATTATTAAAATAGCCATAATTGCCTTACTTTTTGCTCATTGTATGTACTTTTGTAGTTACTGATGTTGTAAATAAATATATCTCCGTACGGAATAATTTGTTATTATTTAAAAATGAAACTAGCCTTTGAACCTTGCATTTGTGACTTTTTCCCCACGACTGAAAGGAAATGGTATATAATGGGGGAGATAAAGGCGTCAATGCGGGAACTAAATTCTCTTACATACAAACATACATACATCACGCCTATATCTCTTGCGGGGCAGGCAGAGCGTAAACGGCCGCAAAAAAGGACATTGACGCCACGTCTGAGAAACATTTGAGAGCCATTCAGAAAATTGTGTTTTACTATATAGACATAAACAAATGCAGGAATCCACAATAAATTTGTATATAGTTAATAGATTTAAATTCGTCAAGGAGAATTTTGTTTTTATGAATTTGGATAAGTTTTTTTAGTCTCTATTCTGTTTGCAAGGATCCCTTTGAAACATTCCTTTGCTCCGGGTTAGCAAAAAACGAAAACAGCAATTTCCAAATAATACTTAGTTTATTAATTATTACCATAAATATTTACAAGAAGAACTTAAAATAAACCTCTAAAATAAAGTTAAATAACTAGAAGTGTGCGGTTAGTCTGTCTATCTCGTAGAGGTCTGCGAGAATCTCCTCAACTTTGGTCCCTATCTTCCGCGCGATCTGAAACAAAACGACAAAGTATTTGTAATTGAAACATTTCTATAGCATATACATAATTAAAAATAACGCTGATTGATTCTAAATACTAGGATGTGATATCCTAGTATTTAGGATCAATCAGCGTCGTTGTCTATTTTTCAGAATGTAACTTTTTTGGCGACTCACAAAGTCAAGTGTAGCCATCAACGATCTCGACAGTAAAGCCACATTGAAAAAAGTTTTCTCTTTATACAAACAATCTAAAAGAATATCCGTTGCCCAAGTTTATAGTAGTATCCTTATGTAAAATAAGAACCTGAGAACCATTACTGCATCCGATCCGGAAAATATCACAAAATAAAAAAAAGAAGAAGAAGCATATAAGAAGAAGAACAATCTATCAGAATATCCGTTGTCCAGGATTTTAGTAGTATCCTTATGTAAAATAAGAACCTGATAACCATTGTTACATTGAAAAATATCCGATCCGGAAAATATCACAAAAAAAAAAGAAGAAGAAGCATATAAGAAGTTAGTTATTTAGTTTTACATCTAGAACAAGATTTACAATAACTAAACACTCACGTCTAGTTTGTCCGGCGCGGGCATGTTGGTGTAGGTGCACACCAGGTCTCCGTCGAGCACGCCGCGCATCGGCCCCGCGCCCGCCGACCGACGCGCGCTCTTATACGTCCTGCGCACACATACACATATCATTAGTTAATACTTATACATGGTGTAAAAAAATTAGCTAAGAATATTTTAAGGGGTGAACCAGTACGTGAAACTGAACAACTTTCCCCAAGGAACATAGGTCGAAATATGAAAAAAAAATTGGCCCTCCCATACAAATTATCCCGCCCGGGTAACACACTAAGTATGGGAGGGTCAAATGATTTTTTCATATTTCGACCTATGTTCCTTGGGGAAAGTTGTTCAGTTTCACGTACTGGTTCACCCCTTAAAATATTCTTAGCTAATTTTTTTACACCGTATATTTAGTCTCTTATACTTCCTGCGCACACATACACGTATCATTAGCTAATACTAATATTTAGTCTCTTATACGTCCTGCGCACACATACACGTATCATTAGTTAATACTAATATTTAGTCTCTTATACGTCCTGCGCACACATACACATATCATTAGTTAATACTGATATTTAGTCTCTTATACGTCCTGCGCACACATACAAATATCATTAGTTAATACTGATATTTAGTCTCTTATACGTCCTGCGCACACATACACATATCATTAGTTAATACTAATATTTAGTCTTTTATACGTCCTGCGCACACATACACATATCATTAGCTATTACTAATATTTAATATTATAAACAGTGACAGGATAAGGAATAGCGTGATAAGGGAACGTTGTGGTATAAAAGAAGACATAGTGACTGGTGTAGAAAAGGGTATGCTTAGATGGTTTGGTCATGTAGAGAGGATGAATGAAAGAAGATTAACGAAACAGGTGTCTATGGCCAGTGTGGGTGGGAACGTCGGAAGGGGAAGACCTCGACGAACGTACCTCGATCAAATCGGGGACGTGCTAAAGAAAAGTCAGGTCAAGAGTACCCTAAACCGACGAGCGTGGATGAAGAGATTGATGAATGTGGAGGAGGAGAAAGAAGTATGCCAGGATCGTAGTAAGTGGAAGGAAGTTGTCTCTGCCTACCCCTCCGGGAAAGAGGCGTGATTTATGTATGTATGTAATATTATAAATCTGAGAGTTTGTGTGTGTGTCCGAGCGCTTGATAAAAAACTATAACAGAAGTTTTGCTTACGTCAATTCTTAAGGCGTTCTCAGTGTTGTGTGTGCGGTAGAAAAATAAAAAAATCACTTTTGCTACAACCACGAAACTACTATCATCTCTGTACTTTTTTGTCTAAAATTATACGAATTATTGAAGATTTTTGAGTTTCAATGAAGAAATTCCATTCTTGGGCTAAATCAAGAAACAGTATCTATTCATACACACAGTATGTATGTTTGTTACCTCTTCACGCTCAAACGGCTTGACTGATATCCTGGACTGGCTAATATTAATACTTTTATACTTTATTCGTAAATAAAAAATAAAAATTGTTTCTATTTTCTCCCAAACACAATAACAGAATAAATTTTCACATTAACAATTCAAACGTAAGTTAATCAATCTGTGATTGGGAGACAGGAGCCTAAACTAGGATGAAACCTGTGTCATAGGTCTCCTGGACCCCACCCTCGGATTACAGAGTAAGACATTAAATACAAGGGAAGACATTTTTTAAGAACACTGTTGCTTTGAGTAAATTACATGCCATGGAGAAAAAGAAATTGAATTAAAAGCAGGTATAGCAGTTTATGTGTAGGTGTATAGTATAGGTCTGTGTTATTGTAAAAGTAAGTATGTGTGAATCTATGTGTTAGTGTGTAGTGCTTCACTTCAAGATAGTAAAAAGTCTCTCAGTCTCAACATAATCCAATGTCAAAAGCCATTTAGTCACAGACAATTTACATTCATTTTTTCTCATTGGATATATATGTTAAGGATTTTATTTATATGGTTGTACAGGCGACCACCTAAAAAGAAGAAAAATCTCTGGGCTAAGGTAAATAAATACATACTATACATAAAAACACTCAGACTGAACACAAATGTCTGAAAATGACTTAACAAATATTTGTGAATGGTGGGGATCGAACCCACGACCCTCGGCGTAGCAGGCAGGGGTACTATCCGCTATGCCATCGCATCGGGCCAATCAGTATCATGGCGAATCACACACGCCTACGCTTGTTAAAATATTAAATGACTCTTTAAATAAACCTCAGTTTTCTTTCAAACTAATCTGAAAGTTTCATTAGCTAGTTCCTACGGAAACAGTTTGTAAGGAAGCACTGTTTATGCTTTTGAATTTTTGAAAACCTGCAAAATTTTCAAGCGCGGGCAGGATTTGAACCTACGACTTTCGCATTACTAGTGACGACGACTCTTCCATCTGGGCTACCGCAGCTCGTTCCTTGCCCGCCAATTTTGCAAGTGTATTTAATGCCAGTAACGTGTGGGACGGCTCCAATAGTAATGACTAAAGTCGCAGGTTCAAATTCTGCCCGCGCTTGAAAATTTTGCAAGTTTTCAATAATTGTATACCTAACACGGGAAGCGTTCTAAGATTTGGTATTCAAATGTATATGTTGCTTGGAGAAAATTGTTCAGTTTATTAGAGCGATGCCGTGTGATGCCGGCTTAGAATAGCATCACCTTATTTCTAACCCACGGGTGTCGTAAGAGGCGATTAAGGGTCTCGAGGGTTAAATGTGAATTGCAATTTTTTTGTAAATCCTGTCACTATGGTGATACAAAGTTATCTGATTGAGCCTTAAACTTTTGTCAGACGTGGTGTTAATATCCGTTTTACGGCCGTTAACGCTCTGCCTACTTCGTAAGGGATACAGGCGTAATTTATGTATGTATGTATAACTAAAGAAAGGTCCGGTCAAGAGTACCCTAAACCGACGAGCATGCATGAAGAGATTGATGAATATGGAGGAGGCGAAAGAAGTATGCCAGGATCGTAGTAAGTGGAAGGAAGTAGTCTCTGCCTACCCCTCCGGGAAAGAGGCGTGATTTATTTATGTATGTATTTATGTATTAGAGTGCCGTGTGATGCCGGCTTAGAATAGCATCACCTTATTTCCTTCCCGCGGGTGTCGTCAGAAGCGACTAAGTAAGTAAGTATTATGTGTATTACAATTTTGGGCGACAGGCTGACAACCTGTCACTATAGTGATACACGTTTTTTTTCCTCTGCCCTCAGATATTTGTCGGACGTGGCGATAGCGACTGTATTTTTACGGCCGCCAAAGCTCTGCCTACCCCCAAGGGATAAAGGCGTGTGTATGTATAGGGTTATTTTTTATTCACCTCGGAAATTTAACACGGTGATTCTGAACAACTTTCATTATGGGGTCACCTGCGAAATCGCGAGAAAAAAAACAGCTGCTCCATAAAAAAATTCATACTTACTCGAACAAAATGTATGGAACAGCTGGATATATTTTCGCGATTTCGCAGTTGACCCCATAGTAAAAGTTGTTCAGAATTATGAGTAGAATCGCCCTGTGAAATTTCCGGGATGAATAAAAAATAACCCTGCATGTATGTATGTATATTTTTTGTTTGTAAATTACCTTTATATGCACATAAAAGAATGTTTTTGTTTTTTTATAAACTATATGTACCCTCTGCTAATTTGTGTCAATTAATATGAATAGGTAAGGGCTGAAAATCAGGGCTAACTATGTTGACTAGGGCAACATAGTAGCAAGCAACCTGAGTTCCTCACCGTTTGCTCTCAGAAATTATTTATTTTTTTTGTTTTATAGGCAACATTTTTTTTTTCATTTACTACTCAATGCTGTTGTGTATTTCTATGTTGTCACAGTATAATTAATAGTACTAGCGTACAGTATGGTCACTCCCTGCCTCCCCCTACAAGCGCCGCCCACCCGCGCTCGGAGGACGCTCAGACACCGGCTAGCAAGGACGCGACGACGAAGGTCATTTCATACTGCCGCACAATGCATTCCCGATTCGCGAACGCAAAATGGCGGCAACCCTGACATGTTGTCTCACTCACACAAGCATGGTCCGCGTTCACCTACGCGAGCTTAGACTGTGTGCGTAGCAACGCGTTTGATTCATACATTTGAGCGCCAGTGTCCGAGGTGTGATGTTGTGTTGTTAAGTGTTTTGTGAAGAATGAGAGTAATAAAGATATTTGTATTTGTATTAGTGCGATGAAGATCGTCCCTGACCTGTGCGCGCGCGGGTTGAGCCCGGCGAGATGGCAGCAGTAGTTGTTCATCACGTTCTGCAGCATCAGCAGCCGGCGGTACATCTTCTCCGATATCGGCAGCACGTAACCCAAACCGCCGTCCAGAGTTGCTGCAGGAAGAGAAAATATTGAATAATTGAAGTCTAAAAGATAACAGACTATACAAGGTGTAAGGGACAGCCTTCCGACAGACAGACAGACAGACATACATACATACACACAAATCACGCCTATATCCCTTACGGGGTAGGCAGAGCGTTAACGGCCGTAAAACGGATATTACACCACGTCTGACAAAAGCTTGAGGGTCAATCAGATAACTGTGTGTCACTATAGTGACAGGTTGTCAGCCCATCGCCTAAAATTGCAATACACATCCCTCGAGTCCCTTAGTCTGCTCTTACGACACCCATGGGTAAGAAATGGGGTGATGCTATTCTAAGCCGGCAATCACACGGCGCTAAAGAGACAGACAGACAGATAGAAACACTTTATTGCTCACATTAATAATTATAACAAAAACAAACAACACAATATAAACAAAGGGGGCCTTATCGCTTTAAGCGATCTCTTCCAGGCAACCCTGCACACTAAGAGAAATACCTTCCGAATACTCATTTTATTATTTAAAAAGGTAAAGCTAACAGACTATATGGGGTGTTAGGGACAGCCGTTCGAACTGATAGGGTGCATAAAGACAATGAAAGTGAACAACTTTCCATTTAAAAATGATCCAGAAAACGTCAAAAAATGTTGGACCTTCAATAGTAAATGCAATCAAAACTGATCGTAATTTTGTATAGAAGGTCGTATTTTTTTGTTGTTTCCTGAAATATTTATTTTTAATGGAAAGTTGTTTAGATTCGTGGTCTGTATGCACCTTATCAGTATTCGGAGGGCAGTCCCTTTACAGCCCTGTATAGCTTAGCGAATAGAAATATCTTTCATTATGTTAGAGGAACGGAAAAAAATTTAAGTATCATATATGCCTCGTTATCAACTGACAACTAAGATATACGGACTTTGCGCAATAAACACGTCTTTCGTTACGAGCCCTCTACAGCCCACATTGCACAAATCCCCTCTATTTGCAGTTAACGTGGTATGGCAATACTCCCGAACAGGGGGAGACCCATGTCCAGCAGTGGACTGTTGTGGCTGTTGTAGACAACTTACTAAACAAGGGGGAGACCCATGTCCAGCAGTGGACTGTTGTGGCTGTTGTAGACAACTTACTAAACAAGGGGGAGACCCATGTCCAGCAGTGGACTGTTGTGGCTGTTGTAGACAACTTACTAAACAAGGGGGAGACCCATGTCCAGCAGTGGACTGTTGTGGCTGTTGTAGACAACTTACTAAACAAGGGGGAGACCCATGTCCAGCAGTGGACTGTTGTGGCTGTTGTAGACAACTTACTAAACAAGGGGGAGACCCATGTCCAGCAGTGGACTGTTGTGGCTGTTGTAGACAACTTACTAAACAAGGGGGAGACCCATGTCCAGCAGTGGACTGTTGTGGCTGTTGTAGACAACTTACTAAACAAGGGGGAGACCCATGTCCAGCAGTGGACTGTTGTGGCTGTTGTAGACAACTTACTGAACATGGTGACGTGTCGCGCGCTGTACGCGTGGCCCTGCTTGGCGGCGATGCGGAACAGTTGTAGACAACTTACTGAACATGGTGACGTGTCGCGCGCTGTACGCGTGGCCCTGCTTGGCGATGCGGAACAGTTGTAGACAACTTACTGAACATGGTGACGTGTCGCGCGCTGTACGCGTGGCCCTGCTTGGCGATGCGGAACAGTTGTAGACAACTTACTGAACATGGTGACGTGTCGCGCGCTGTACGCGTGGCCCTGCTTGGCGATGCGGAACAGTTGTAGACAACTTACTGAACATGGTGACGTGTCGCGCGCTGTACGCGTGGCCCTGCTTGGCGGCGATGCGGAACAGTTGTAGACAACTTACTGAACATGGTGACGTGTCGCGCGCTGTACGCGTGGCCCTGCTTGGCGGCGATGCGGAACAGTTGTAGACAACTTACTGAACATGGTGACGTGTCGCGCGCTGTACGCGTGGCCCTGCTTGGCGGCGATGCGGAACAGTTGTAGACAACTTACTGAACATGGTGACGTGTCGCGCGCTGTACGCGTGGCCCTGCTTGGCGGCGATGCGGAACAGTTGTAGACAACTTACTGAACATGGTGACGTGTCGCGCGCTGTACGCGTGGCCCTGCTTGGCGGCGATGCGGAACAGTTGTAGACAACTTACTGAACATGGTGACGTGTCGCGCGCTGTACGCGTGGCCCTGCTTGGCGGCGATGCGGAACAGTTGTAGACAACTTACTGAACATGGTGACGTGTCGCGCGCTGTACGCGTGGCCCTGCTTGGCGGCGATGCGGAACAGTTGTAGACAACTTACTGAACATGGTGACGTGTCGCGCGCTGTACGCGTGGCCCTGCTTGGCGATGCGGAACAGTTGTAGACAACTTACTGAACATGGTGACGTGTCGCGCGCTGTACGCGTGGCCCTGCTTGGCGATGCGGAACAGTTGTAGACAACTTACTGAACATGGTGACGTGTCGCGCGCTGTACGCGTGGCCCTGCTTGGCGATGCGGAACAGTTGTAGACAACTTACTGAACATGGTGACGTGTCGCGCGCTGTACGCGTGGCCCTGCTTGGCGGCGATGCGGAACAGTTGTAGACAACTTACTGAACATGGTGACGTGTCGCGCGCTGTACGCGTGGCCCTGCTTGGCGGCGATGCGGAACAGTTGTAGACAACTTACTGAACATGGTGACGTGTCGCGCGCTGTACGCGTGGCCCTGCTTGGCGGCGATGCGGAACAGTTGTAGACAACTTACTGAACATGGTGACGTGTCGCGCGCTGTACGCGTGGCCCTGCTTGGCGATGCGGAACAGTTGTAGACAACTTACTGAACATGGTGACGTGTCGCGCGCTGTACGCGTGGCCCTGCTTGGCGATGCGGAACAGTTGTAGACAACTTACTGAACATGGTGACGTGTCGCGCGCTGTACGCGTGGCCCTGCTTGGCGATGCGGAACAGTTGTAGACAACTTACTGAACATGGTGACGTGTCGCGCGCTGTACGCGTGGCCCTGCTTGGCGATGCGGAACAGTTGTAGACAACTTACTGAACATGGTGACGTGTCGCGCGCTGTACGCGTGGCCCTGCTTGGCGGCGATGCGGAACAGTTGTAGACAACTTACTGAACATGGTGACGTGTCGCGCGCTGTACGCGTGGCCCTGCTTGGCGGCGATGCGGAACAGTTGTAGACAACTTACTGAACATGGTGACGTGTCGCGCGCTGTACGCGTGGCCCTGCTTGGCGATGCGGAACAGTTGTAGACAACTTACTGAACATGGTGACGTGTCGCGCGCTGTACGCGTGGCCCTGCTTGGCGGCGATGCGGAACAGTTGTAGACAACTTACTGAACATGGTGACGTGTCGCGCGCTGTACGCGTGGCCCTGCTTGGCGGCGATGCGGAACAGTTGTAGACAACTTACTGAACATGGTGACGTGTCGCGCGCTGTACGCGTGGCCCTGCTTGGCGATGCGGAACAGTTGTAGACAACTTACTGAACATGGTGACGTGTCGCGCGCTGTACGCGTGGCCCTGCTTGGCGATGCGGAACAGTTGTAGACAACTTACTGAACATGGTGACGTGTCGCGCGCTGTACGCGTGGCCCTGCTTGGCGATGCGGAACAGTTGTAGACAACTTACTGAACATGGTGACGTGTCGCGCGCTGTACGCGTGGCCCTGCTTGGCGGCGATGCGGAACAGTTGTAGACAACTTACTGAACATGGTGACGTGTCGCGCGCTGTACGCGTGGCCCTGCTTGGCGGCGATGCGGAACAGTTGTAGACAACTTACTGAACATGGTGACGTGTCGCGCGCTGTACGCGTGGCCCTGCTTGGCGGCGATGCGGAACAGTTGTAGACAACTTACTGAACATGGTGACGTGTCGCGCGCTGTACGCGTGGCCCTGCTTGGCGGCGATGCGGAACAGTTGTAGACAACTTACTGAACATGGTGACGTGTCGCGCGCTGTACGCGTGGCCCTGCTTGGCGATGCGGAACAGTTGTAGACAACTTACTGAACATGGTGACGTGTCGCGCGCTGTACGCGTGGCCCTGCTTGGCGATGCGGAACAGTTGTAGACAACTTACTGAACATGGTGACGTGTCGCGCGCTGTACGCGTGGCCCTGCTTGGCGATGCGGAACAGTTGTAGACAACTTACTGAACATGGTGACGTGTCGCGCGCTGTACGCGTGGCCCTGCTTGGCGATGCGGAACAGTTGTAGACAACTTACTGAACATGGTGACGTGTCGCGCGCTGTACGCGTGGCCCTGCTTGGCGATGCGGAACAGTTGTAGACAACTTACTGAACATGGTGACGTGTCGCGCGCTGTACGCGTGGCCCTGCTTGGCGATGCGGAACAGTTGTAGACAACTTACTGAACATGGTGACGTGTCGCGCGCTGTACGCGTGGCCCTGCTTGGCGATGCGGAACAGTTGTAGACAACTTACTGAACATGGTGACGTGTCGCGCGCTGTACGCGTGGCCCTGCTTGGCGATGCGGAACAGTTGTAGACAACTTACTGAACATGGTGACGTGTCGCGCGCTGTACGCGTGGCCCTGCTTGGCGGCGATGCGGAACAGTTGTAGACAACTTACTGAACATGGTGACGTGTCGCGCGCTGTACGCGTGGCCCTGCTTGGCGGCGATGCGGAACAGTTGTAGACAACTTACTGAACATGGTGACGTGTCGCGCGCTGTACGCGTGGCCCTGCTTGGCGATGCGGAACAGTTGTAGACAACTTACTGAACATGGTGACGTGTCGCGCGCTGTACGCGTGGCCCTGCTTGGCGGCGATGCGGAACAGTTGTAGACAACTTACTGAACATGGTGACGTGTCGCGCGCTGTACGCGTGGCCCTGCTTGGCGATGCGGAACAGTTGTAGACAACTTACTGAACATGGTGACGTGTCGCGCGCTGTACGCGTGGCCCTGCTTGGCGGCGATGCGGAACAGTTGTAGACAACTTACTGAACATGGTGACGTGTCGCGCGCTGTACGCGTGGCCCTGCTTGGCGGCGATGCGGAACAGTTGTAGACAACTTACTGAACATGGTGACGTGTCGCGCGCTGTACGCGTGGCCCTGCTTGGCGGCGATGCGGAACAGTTGTAGACAACTTACTGAACATGGTGACGTGTCGCGCGCTGTACGCGTGGCCCTGCTTGGCGGCGATGCGGAACAGTTGTAGACAACTTACTGAACATGGTGACGTGTCGCGCGCTGTACGCGTGGCCCTGCTTGGCGGCGATGCGGAACAGTTGTAGACAACTTACTGAACATGGTGACGTGTCGCGCGCTGTACGCGTGGCCCTGCTTGGCGATGCGGAACAGTTGTAGACAACTTACTGAACATGGTGACGTGTCGCGCGCTGTACGCGTGGCCCTGCTTGGCGATGCGGAACAGTTGTAGACAACTTACTGAACATGGTGACGTGTCGCGCGCTGTACGCGTGGCCCTGCTTGGCGGCGATGCGGAACAGTTGTAGACAACTTACTGAACATGGTGACGTGTCGCGCGCTGTACGCGTGGCCCTGCTTGGCGATGCGGAACAGTTGTAGACAACTTACTGAACATGGTGACGTGTCGCGCGCTGTACGCGTGGCCCTGCTTGGCGGCGATGCGGAACAGTTGTAGACAACTTACTGAACATGGTGACGTGTCGCGCGCTGTACGCGTGGCCCTGCTTGGCGGCGATGCGGAACAGTTGTAGACAACTTACTGAACATGGTGACGTGTCGCGCGCTGTACGCGTGGCCCTGCTTGGCGGCGATGCGGAACAGTTGTAGACAACTTACTGAACATGGTGACGTGTCGCGCGCTGTACGCGTGGCCCTGCTTGGCGGCGATGCGGAACAGTTGTAGACAACTTACTGAACATGGTGACGTGTCGCGCGCTGTACGCGTGGCCCTGCTTGGCGGCGATGCGGAACAGTTGTAGACAACTTACTGAACATGGTGACGTGTCGCGCGCTGTACGCGTGGCCCTGCTTGGCGATGCGGAACAGTTGTAGACAACTTACTGAACATGGTGACGTGTCGCGCGCTGTACGCGTGGCCCTGCTTGGCGGCGATGCGGAACAGTTGTAGACAACTTACTGAACATGGTGACGTGTCGCGCGCTGTACGCGTGGCCCTGCTTGGCGATGCGGAACAGTTGTAGACAACTTACTGAACATGGTGACGTGTCGCGCGCTGTACGCGTGGCCCTGCTTGGCGATGCGGAACAGTTGTAGACAACTTACTGAACATGGTGACGTGTCGCGCGCTGTACGCGTGGCCCTGCTTGGCGATGCGGAACAGTTGTAGACAACTTACTGAACATGGTGACGTGTCGCGCGCTGTACGCGTGGCCCTGCTTGGCGATGCGGAACAGTTGTAGACAACTTACTGAACATGGTGACGTGTCGCGCGCTGTACGCGTGGCCCTGCTTGGCGGCGATGCGGAACAGTTGTAGACAACTTACTGAACATGGTGACGTGTCGCGCGCTGTACGCGTGGCCCTGCTTGGCGGCGATGCGGAACAGTTGTAGACAACTTACTGAACATGGTGACGTGTCGCGCGCTGTACGCGTGGCCCTGCTTGGCGATGCGGAACAGTTGTAGACAACTTACTGAACATGGTGACGTGTCGCGCGCTGTACGCGTGGCCCTGCTTGGCGATGCGGAACAGTTGTAGACAACTTACTGAACATGGTGACGTGTCGCGCGCTGTACGCGTGG
Source organism: Tuta absoluta (assembly GCA_027580185.1). Classification (NCBI taxonomy): domain Eukaryota; kingdom Metazoa; phylum Arthropoda; class Insecta; order Lepidoptera; family Gelechiidae; genus Tuta; species Tuta absoluta. The sequence goes on along the minus strand of JAQAHW010000066.1, from coordinate 1,870,147 downwards.
CCCTGCTTGGCGATGCGGAACAGTTGTAGACAACTTACTGAACATGGTGACGTGTCGCGCGCTGTACGCGTGGCCCTGCTTGGCGGCGATGCGGAACAGTTGTAGACAACTTACTGAACATGGTGACGTGTCGCGCGCTGTACGCGTGGCCCTGCTTGGCGATGCGGAACAGTTGTAGACAACTTACTGAACATGGTGACGTGTCGCGCGCTGTACGCGTGGCCCTGCTTGGCGATGCGGAACAGTTGTAGACAACTTACTGAACATGGTGACGTGTCGCGCGCTGTACGCGTGGCCCTGCTTGGCGATGCGGAACAGTTGTAGACAACTTACTGAACATGGTGACGTGTCGCGCGCTGTACGCGTGGCCCTGCTTGGCGATGCGGAACAGTTGTAGACAACTTACTGAACATGGTGACGTGTCGCGCGCTGTACGCGTGGCCCTGCTTGGCGGCGATGCGGAACAGTTGTAGACAACTTACTGAACATGGTGACGTGTCGCGCGCTGTACGCGTGGCCCTGCTTGGCGATGCGGAACAGTTGTAGACAACTTACTGAACATGGTGACGTGTCGCGCGCTGTACGCGTGGCCCTGCTTGGCGATGCGGAACAGTTGTAGACAACTTACTGAACATGGTGACGTGTCGCGCGCTGTACGCGTGGCCCTGCTTGGCGATGCGGAACAGTTGTAGACAACTTACTGAACATGGTGACGTGTCGCGCGCTGTACGCGTGGCCCTGCTTGGCGATGCGGAACAGTTGTAGACAACTTACTGAACATGGTGACGTGTCGCGCGCTGTACGCGTGGCCCTGCTTGGCGATGCGGAACAGTTGTAGACAACTTACTGAACATGGTGACGTGTCGCGCGCTGTACGCGTGGCCCTGCTTGGCGGCGATGCGGAACAGTTGTAGACAACTTACTGAACATGGTGACGTGTCGCGCGCTGTACGCGTGGCCCTGCTTGGCGATGCGGAACAGTTGTAGACAACTTACTGAACATGGTGACGTGTCGCGCGCTGTACGCGTGGCCCTGCTTGGCGATGCGGAACAGTTGTAGACAACTTACTGAACATGGTGACGTGTCGCGCGCTGTACGCGTGGCCCTGCTTGGCGGCGATGCGGAACAGTTGTAGACAACTTACTGAACATGGTGACGTGTCGCGCGCTGTACGCGTGGCCCTGCTTGGCGATGCGGAACAGTTGTAGACAACTTACTGAACATGGTGACGTGTCGCGCGCTGTACGCGTGGCCCTGCTTGGCGATGCGGAACAGTTGTAGACAACTTACTGAACATGGTGACGTGTCGCGCGCTGTACGCGTGGCCCTGCTTGGCGGCGATGCGGAACAGTTGTAGACAACTTACTGAACATGGTGACGTGTCGCGCGCTGTACGCGTGGCCCTGCTTGGCGATGCGGAACAGTTGTAGACAACTTACTGAACATGGTGACGTGTCGCGCGCTGTACGCGTGGCCCTGCTTGGCGATGCGGAACAGTTGTAGACAACTTACTGAACATGGTGACGTGTCGCGCGCTGTACGCGTGGCCCTGCTTGGCGATGCGGAACAGTTGTAGACAACTTACTGAACATGGTGACGTGTCGCGCGCTGTACGCGTGGCCCTGCTTGGCGATGCGGAACAGTTGTAGACAACTTACTGAACATGGTGACGTGTCGCGCGCTGTACGCGTGGCCCTGCTTGGCGGCGATGCGGAACAGTTGTAGACAACTTACTGAACATGGTGACGTGTCGCGCGCTGTACGCGTGGCCCTGCTTGGCGATGCGGAACAGTTGTAGACAACTTACTGAACATGGTGACGTGTCGCGCGCTGTACGCGTGGCCCTGCTTGGCGATGCGGAACAGTTGTAGACAACTTACTGAACATGGTGACGTGTCGCGCGCTGTACGCGTGGCCCTGCTTGGCGGCGATGCGGAACATCGAGTGCACCTGTTGCCCGAGGTGGTAGTCGCACTTGCGGATCAGACGCTGGCCTAGACAAAAACATATTCTGTGGCAATCTTTAACGTTCTATGTGTAATTATATTGATCTGTTTGAATCCCAAACGTTTTGAATGAAACTTAAAATATGAATCTTAAGCGTTATGTGTGAATCTTAAGCATTCTGTGTGAATATCAAACGTTCTGTGTGAATTTCAAAATTCTGTGTTAATAACCAAAATTATGTGTGAATTCGGAATAATATGTGTGAAATCGCAATACTCTGCATGAAATCGCAATATTCTGTGTGAATTCCGAACATTTTGTGTGACTTTTAACATTCTATGTTAATGACCAACATAATGTGTAAATTCTGAACATGATGTGTGAATTTCAAACATTCTGTATAAATTACTAACATTATGTGTGGATTCCCAACATGATGTGTGAATTTACAATATTCTTTGTAAATTGGTAGCATTCTGTGTGAATTTACAACATTCTGTGGTAATTTCCAACCATATAACCAATATTATTGTATTTGAATATGAAATCGCAATTATCACCATTTACCATCCAAAGTAGCTTTGTCAAAACAAAGTTTTCTCAGTACGTGTAAGAGAGATAGATTTAAAAGCCACAAACCTCCGTAGCTCTCTCTGGCCTGCGGCTGGTACATGAATATGGCGAGGTTCCCCTCCGCCTCGCTCACCAGGAACCAACATTTTGTGTGAATTCCCAACATTCTGTGTAAACCCCTAACATTATGTGTGAATTCCCAACATTATGCGTGAATTCCCAACATTTTGTGTGAATTCCTAACATGATGTGTGAATTCCCAACATTTTGTGTGAATTCCTAACATGATGTGTGAATTCCCAACATTTCGAGAAATATTTTACATTCAATATTATTACTATTATTATATTGAATATTGTAAATTCACATATACAAATTTCTGTGTATTTTGGCTACATTCTGTGTGAAATTTAAAACAATCTGTGTTAATTTCCAACCAAATGTGTGAATCCCCATCATTCTGTGTGAATCCCTAACATAATGTGTGAATTCCCAACATTCATTGCGAATTCCCAACATTCTGTGTGAATCCCTAACATTATGTGTGAATTTACAAAATTCTTTGTAAATTGGTAGCATTCTGCGTGTCCGTGAATTTACAACATTCTGTGTTAATTTCCAACCATTTACTAAAAATTGTATTTGAATGTGAAATCGCAATTATCATGATAAAGTCAAAACAAATTTTCAGGTGTATCATAAACAATAAGATCCGTGTAAGATAGATATATTTAAAAGCCACAAACCTCCGTAGCTCTCCCTGGCTTGCGGCTGGTACATGAATATGGCGAGGTTGCCCTCCGCCTCGCTCACCAAAAACCAACATTTTGTGTGAAAATCTTACAAAATGTGTGAATCCCCATCATTCTGTGTGAATTCCTAACATTAATTGTGAATTCCCAACATTCTGTGTGAATTCCCAACATTCTGTGTGAATTCCCAACATTTTGTGTAAATTCTTAACATTATGTGTAAATTCCTATTATTGTGTGTGAATTCCTAACATATTGTGTGAATTTACAACATTCTGTGTTAATTTCCAACCATTTACACAAAATTGTATTTGAATGTGAAATCGCAATTATCACTATTTACCACCCAAAGTAGCTTAGTCAAAACAAAGTTTTGTCAGTACTACATGTACGGATCCGTGTTAGATAGACATTTTAAAAGCCACAAACCTCCGTAGCTCTCCCTGGCCTGCGGCTGGTACATGAATATGGCGAGGTTTCCCTCCGCCTCGCTCACCAGGACCCACATTTTGTGTGAATTCCTAACTAAATGTGTGAATTCCCAACATTCTGTGTGAATTCCCAACATTCTGTGTGAATTCCCAAAATTCTGTGTGAATTCCTAACATTAATTGTGAATTCCCAACATTCTGTGTGAATTCCCAACAATCTGTGTGAATTCCCAACATTATTTGTGAATTCCCAACATTCTGTGTGAATTCCCAACAATCTGTGTGAATTCCCAACATTATTTGTGAATTCTCAACATTCTATGTGAATTCCCAACATTCTGTATGAATCCCTAACATTATGTGTGAATTTACAATATTCTTTGTAAATTGGTAGCATTCTGTGTAAATTAAAAACAATATGTGTTAATTTCTAACCGTATACCCATCATTGTATTTGAATGTGAAATCGCAATTATCACCATTTACCATCCAAAGTAGCTTAGTCAAAACAACGATTTCTCAGTACGTGTACGGATCCGTGTAAGATAGATATTCTTTTTCTTCTATCGTGTCGATAGAAAGCCGATCGCCTCAAATTTCGTTCGACCAGTATTTTGCCACTCTAACAGCATTATCATTGGCTGTCATCAGCTGCTCCTGCGTACAGGTAGGACAGATATTTGAAAGCCACAAACCTCCGTAACTCTCCCTGGCCTGCGGCTGGTACATGAATATGGCGAGGTTCCCCTCCGCCTCGCTCACCAGGAAGCCCAGGTTTGTGTTGTCCACCATGAACTCCATGTCGTAGATCTGATGAAAAACACATCCTAAATTAACCTTTATTATACAAACATACGTACATATATCCCGCCTGTAATCTTGCGTAAACGGCTGTAAAAATCGGACATTTACGCCACGTCTGACAAATATTTGGGGGACATTCTGAAAATTGTGTATCGCTATAGTGACAGGTTGTCAGCCCATCGCCTAAAATTGCAATACACACCCTCGAGTCCCTTAGTCGCCTCTTACGACTCCCACGGGTAAGAAATGGGGTGATGCTTTTCTAAGCCGGCATCACACGGCAAATTGATTTTAAACCTTCATAATGATTATAATATAATATAATAGGCCTACTACTAGTAGTAGACGGTTAAAAAACTCTGACACCAGGGTTCATCGTGTCATTGAACGACCGGGTGCCCCACAAGAAAAGAGAGAGAACAGAGATACGCTTTAGGGTGGCCGTTTTACATACATACGTTAATAGGACTTACGTCAATAAAGGAGACTCTTATCAAAAACTCGATGGGAAGTCCACACACACACACACACACACACACACACACATCACGCATATAATCCCTTGCGGGGTAGGCAGAGCGCAAACAGCCGCAAAAAACGGACATTTACGCCACGTCTGACAAATATTCGAGGGTCATTTGGAATATTGTGTATCACCATAGGTTGTCATGTCAGCCCATCGCCTTAATTTGCAATACATACCCTCGAGTCCCTTAGTCGCTACTTACGACAGCCACAAGAAAGATCATTATGAAGGTGATGCTATTACCTTCATAATGATCATTATAAAATAGGGTAAAGTCAGAACGTTCGGCATACAAAAGCTTAATCAATGAAAATAAGAAATTGAAAAATATTTGCGTCAGCCGCCTACAAAAATGCATCTACTTATTTCACTACATAGTAAAAAGCAAAGTCGCTTCCCGCGTCCGTTCCTATGTCTGTTTGTATGTATGCTTAAATCTTCAAAACCACCCAACGGATCTGTTGGATGCGGATTTTTTTTAAAGAAAGTGCTTGGGCTGGTACTTACCATAGCCTGCCTCAGATCCCTGGCTACCAACGACAGCGTCCTGTGCTTGGGCTGGTACTTACCATAGCCTGCCTCAGATCCCTGGCTACCAACGACAGCGTCCTGTGCTTGGGCTGGTACTTACCATAGCCTGCCTCAGATCCCTGGCTACCGACGACAGTGTCCTGTGCTTGGGCTGGTACTTACCATAGCCTGCCTCAGATCCCTGGCTACCAACGACAGCGTCCTGTGCTTGGGCTGGTACTTACCATAGCCTGCCTCAGATCCCTGGCTACCAACGACAGTGTCCTGTGCTTGGGCTGGTACTTACCATAGCCTGCCTCAGATCCCTGGCTACCAACGACAGCGTCCTGTGCTTGGGCTGGTACTTACCATAGCCTGCCTCAGATCCCTGGCTACCGACGACAGTGTCCTGTGCTTGGGCTGGTACTTACCATAGCCTGCCTCAGATCCCTGGCTACCAACGACAGTGTCCTGTGCTTGGGCTGGTACTTACCATAGCCTGCCTCAGATCCCTGGCTACCAACGACAGAGTCCTGTGCTTGGGCTGGTACTTACCATAGCCTGCCTCAGATCCCTGGCTACCAACGACAGTGTCCTGTGCTTGGGCTGGTACTTACCATAGCCTGCCTCAGATCCCTGGCTACCAACGACAGTGTCCTGTGCTTGGGCTGGTACTTACCATAGCCTGCCTCAGATCCCTGGCTACCAACGACAGTGTCCTGTGCTTGGGCTGGTACTTACCATAGCCTGCCTCAGATCCCTGGCTACCAACGACAGCGTCCTGTGCTTGGGCTGGTACTTACCATAGCCTGCCTCAGATCCCTGGCTACCAACGACAGTGTCCTGTGCTTGGGCTGGTACTTACCATAGCCTGCCTCAGATCCCTGGCTACCAACGACAGCGTCCTGTGCTTGGGCTGGTACTTACCATAGCCTGCCTCAGATCCCTGGCTACCAACGACAGTGTCCTGTGCTTGGTCTGGTACTTACCATAGCCTGCCTCAGATCCCTGGCTACCAACGACAGCGTCCTGTGCTTGGGCTGGTACTTACCATAGCCTGCCTCAGATCCCTGGCTACCAACGACAGTGGCCTGTGCTTGGGCTGGTACTTACCATAGCCTGCCTCAGATCCCTGGCTACCAACGACAGTGTCCTGTGCTTGGGCTGGTACTTACCATAGCCTGCCTCAGATCCCTGGCTACCAACGACAGTGTCCTGTGCTTGGGCTGGTACTTACCATAGCCTGCCTCAGATCCCTGGCTACCAACGACAGTGTCCTGTGCTTGGGCTGGTACTTACCATAGCCTGCCTCAGATCCCTGGCTACCAACGACAGCGTCCTGTGCTTGGGCTGGTACTTACCATAGCCTGCCTCAGATCCCTGGCTACCAACGACAGTGTCCTGTGCTTGGGCTGGTACTTACCATAGCCTGCCTCAGATCCCTGGCTACCAACGACAGCGTCCTGTGCTTGGGCTGGTACTTACCATAGCCTGCCTCAGATCCCTGGCTACCAACGACAGTGTCCTGTGCTTGGGCTGGTACTTACCATAGCCTGCCTCAGATCCCTGGCTACCAACGACAGCGTCCTGTGCTTGGGCTGGTACTTACCATAGCCTGCCTCAGATCCCTGGCTACCAACGACAGCGTCCTGTGCTTGGGCTGGTACTTACCATAGCCTGCCTCAGATCCCTGGCTACCAACGACAGCGTCCTGTGCTTGGGCTGGTACTTACCATAGCCTGCCTCAGATCCCTGGCTACCAACGACAGCGTCCTGTGCTTGGGCTGGTACTTACCATAGCCTGCCTCAGATCCCTGGCTACCAACGACAGTGTCCTGTGCTTGGGCTGGTACTTACCATAGCCTGCCTCAGATCCCTGGCTACCAACGACAGTGTCCTGTGCTTGGGCTGGTACTTACCATAGCCTGCCTCAGATCCCTGGCTACCAACGACAGTGTTCTGTGCTTGGGCTGCTACTTACCATAGCCTGCCTCAGATCCCTGGCTACCAACGACAGTGTCCTGTGCTTGGGCTGGTACTTACCATAGCCTGCCTCAGATCCCTGGCTACCAACGACAGTGTCCTGTGCTTGGGCTGGTACTTACCATAGCCTGCCTCAGATCCCTGGCTACCAACGACAGTGTTCTGTGCTTGGGCTGGTACTTACCATAGCCTGCCTCAGATCCCTGGCTACCAACGACAGTGTTCTGTGCTTGGGCTGGTACTTACCATAGCCTGCCTCAGATCCCTGGCTACCAACGACAGTGTTCTGTGCTTGGGCTGGTACTTACCATAGCCTGCCTCAGATCCCTGGCTACCAACGACAGTGTTCTGTGCTTGGGCTGGTACTTACCATAGCCTGCCTCAGATCCCTGGCTACCAACGACAGTGTTCTGTGCTTGGGCTGGTACTTACCATAGCCTGCCTCAGAACCCTGGCTACCAACGACAGTGTCCTGTGCTTGGGCTGGTACTTACCATAGCCTGCCTCAGATCCCTGGCTACCAACGACAGTGTCCTGTGCTTGGGCTGGTACTTACCATAGCCTGCCTCAGATCCCTGGCTACCAACGACAGCGTCCTGTGCTTGGGCTGGTACTTACCATAGCCTGCCTCAGATCCCTGGCTACCAACGACAGTGTCCTGTGCTTGGGCTGGTACTTACCATAGCCTGCCTCAGATCCCTGGCTACCAACGACAGTGTCCTGTGCTTGGGCTGGTACTTACCATAGCCTGCCTCAGATCCCTGGCTACCAACGACAGTGTCCTGTGCTTGGGCTGGTACTTACCATAGCCTGCCTCAGATCCCTGGCTACCAACGACAGTGTCCTGTGCTTGGGCTGGTACTTACCATAGCCTGCCTCAGATCCCTGGCTACCAACGACAGTGTCCTGTGCTTGGGCTGGTACTTACCATAGCCTGCCTCAGATCCCTGGCTACCAACGACAGTGTCCTGTGCTTGGGCTGGTACTTACCATAGCCTGCCTCAGATCCCTGGCTACCAACGACAGTGTCCTGTGCTTGGGCTGGTACCTCAGCAGCGACACAGATTTGTACACATCCCCGACTAAGATAAGGTTGTTGACCGCCATTAGTTTGTGCACGTATATCTGAGTGTCAATGAACGCTATGCCGACCAGGTCGTTGTCTTTCAGCTGCCAGATGTAGATCTGGAGTAAAGAAAATATGTGTAAATGGGGATTTAGCTCGGAAGGTACTTGCCAGTGCGGTACATCACCCCAAACTATGGCACATCTTTTGTCTTGCCCCGCGTGCCCTAGTACCTGCACACGCGAGGACCTGTACAAAGCAACGGACAAAGCTGTGCGTGTGGCTGAGTACTGGTCCAAATATATATAAAGCGCCAGAATCGATTCGCTAAGAAGAAGAATAAAAGGATTGTGTCAACTCGCATTTTTAAACACATATACGTATATATAAGGTTATATTAGATTAAGTGCAAACATTTCCAGAGTGAATTATTTATTTCTTTTTTTTTAATTAAGGATGGGTTTGCTCTTGACTCTAGTCTAGGTCATAGGACAGAGACAGAGTCTAAGATGGAGCGAGCTCACCCAGAAGCAGCCTGTTGAAAAATAATTATACTTATAAAACTAAACAACTTTTCGTAGTTACTTTCTTTTCGCAAAACGAATATAAATTTTGGACGACTCATACAAAGTGACTCATTTTTCAAACATTTTTGTATGGGAAATCCAAAAATGTTTATAAAAAAAAGGTTATAATACTTGTTCAGTGCATAGAATACACCCTGGAAATATTTGGAAAGAAAAATAAACATTGACCCAGTCTGATGATAATTTTGTATATTTGAACTAGTTTTGATCATTTCTTTAAAAAAAATCCTGTCGTGTTTTTTTGAATATTATATTATTTTGCAAAATTTTCAAGCGCAGGCAGGATTTGAACCAGTTGCCATGACTAGTGGCGACGCCTCTTCCATCTACCGCGGCTTATCCATTACCCGCGAATTTAGCAAGCGTATCTTGGTAATGCATGTTAATGTAACGATGACATTGAGCAACGATATAAAATACAATACAATAAAACAATTTCAAACGGATTTAAGTTGTGTTTATTTTGGATTTTACAATTCCTTATTCCTTCCTGTTTTATTGTGATGAGTAATAGTTGTGCAAACTCAAGAAAATATTAAAATACAATACCTTTTGTCCGACAGCAGATATGAGGTACCCCAGTACTTGTGTCATGGCGGTGACAGGACCTTTTTGTTCCTTGGCGTATAGTTCCTTGAATCTGTTCTTGGTGAGAGGCATCCCCGGCTCGGGCACTACGTCGATGATGTCATAGATCAATATCTGAAAAACACGCCAAAATATATTCATGGCGCATTATTAAATTCAGTGCAAATATTTTTAGAGTAAGTTCTACTTGTAAAACTGAACAAGTTTTCTCAATAAACATAGGTCAAAATATGAAACAAATTAACCTCCCATAGTTTTTTTTAATAAGTCACTTTGTGGGGCCATTTTTATTCAAATTTTGACCTATGTTTATCGGGAAAATTTAGTTTTATGAGTAGAACTGATCCTACAAACATTTGATCTTGAAAACAGATCAAATCGGCAAAGTATGTTAATGCGTAAGGTTTTTTTGTGTTATAACTTTATCAACCGATTTAATGCCTTCTCAGAAATAATAAGTAATTGAGAAATAAGGCATAAAACTTTGAAACGCTTAATATTAATTTAATCCATGTCTGGTGCTTAGTTGGCGTTCACATTTTTATTTCTTCGGAAGGAAAAATTTAGGCTGCAAGCTACTTTTAACTATTACTAACATACATATATCACGCCTATTATTCCTTACGGGATAGGCAGAGCGTAAACGGCTGTAAAAAACGGACATTTACGCCACGTCTGACAAACATTTGAAGGTCATTTTAAATATTGTGTATCACTATAGAGACAGGTTAGCCCATTGTCTAAATTTGCAACACACACCCTCAAGTCCTTTAATCGCTTCTTACGACACCCATGGGTAAGAAATGGGGTGACGCCATTCTACCACACGGCAAAGCTAACTTTAAATAAATCCAATCTTTTCCTAACAATGTTTGTAATGTACGGAACACTCACCCTGCCTCTAGATGTGATATCTTCGCTGTAGTTGTAATTAGTTCCCAACGCGATGTACCCTCGCAGTCCCGTCCTAACAAGTAATTCAGCTATTATAATATAATAGAAGCAATATGTAAACACAACAAATTGGACGGTATTCGTCATGCACCATGTCAGAGGCCTACTAGACCGTAGTAGGCGGTATGAAAACTCTGACGCCAGGGTTCTTTAGTAGAATGTAAAAAATGTGTTCAACACAATTTGGTTGACGTTTTAGTTGCTTTTAAGGTATAAGTGTTCAAAACTTAATATGCATTAGTTGCCTGTTAGTTAGTGTGATTGGTTAATTTGTTAGCATGATTGTTTGATTTATTAGCATGATTGATTGTTTGTTAGTATGATTGTTTGGTTGGTTTGTTAGTGTGATAAACATATTTTTCAGTATAGTTGGTAAGTTGGTAGTATGATTGGTTGGTTCATTTGTACGATTGGTTGGTTTATTTCTAAGATTGGTTGATTTGTTAGTATGATTGGTTGATTTGTTAGTATGATTGGTTGATTTGTTAGTATGATTGGTTGATTTGTTAGTATGATTGGTTGATTTGTTAGTATGATTGGCTGATTTGTTAGCATTATTGGTTGATTTGTTAGCACTATTGGTTGATTTGTTAGTATGATTGGTTGATTTGTTAGTATGACTGTCTGATTTTTAGCATAATTAGTTTTTTTGTTGGTATGATTGGATGATTTGTTAGCACGATTGGTTGATTTGTTAGCATGCTTGGTTGATTTGTTAGCATGGTTGGTTTATTTATTAGTGTGATTAATTGATTTGTCAGTATGATTGGTTGATTTGTTAGTATGGAAGATTGATTTCGAGCATTTTTTTGGTTTGCTGTTTTATTATGTTTGGTTGGTACACTTCGGTTTAGTTACATAAGTGTAATATTAAATAAGCGACATACCTGGTGCCCTCATAAGAAAGCGACACGTTCTTCAAGCAAGTGACGTGTTCCCATTCGTCTAGCTCAATCTTGGTATTGGGGATGATCTCCCAGGAGACGGGGGAAAACAGCATCACGGAGAAACGCTCTTGCTGCGGGTACGGGAACCTGGATAATAAAGATTAATAAAGTTGCTTTGAAAATAGACAAAACAAAAAACGCGGCACTATGCCCTCAACGATATTGTGCGGAGGGCTCTTGTCTCGGCTAATGTCCCATGCGTTTTGGAGCCTCCTGGGTTGAGCCGTACGGATGGCAAGAGACCGGATGGTCTGACGCTCGTACCATGGCATAAAGGCAGATGCTTGCTATGGGACGCGACCTGCGTCAGTACCTTTGCCGCTTGTCATCTTGGCCAGACAATCCAGGCAGCAGGGGCGGCCGCCGAATCCGCGGCCACCAAAAAGCGGGCTAAGTATGCCGATCTTGCGCAACGGTATCAGTTCGTCCCTCTGGCGGTGGAGACGGCGGGAAGTAGCTGTGTCGAGGCTAAACATTTTGTTAGGCAGATTGGGCGTCGGCTGAAGGAGAGGGGTCATGACCCCCGCTCCGGTTCGTTCCTTGTCCAAAGGTCTATTGTATTTTTATTATAATTTAATAAAAAAAAAAAAAAACACTATTTTTTGTTTTTTTCATAGTCTGAAATTTGGGTACAACACACACACATATCACGCTTTTATCACTTGCATAAAATACGGTCGCTATCGCTGTCGACACGTTCGACAAATATTAGAGAGTCGTATCAGAAAAGTCGTGTATCACTATAGTGACACGTGTCAGCCTGTCGCCTACAAATGTGATGAACATGAAACCATCAAGCCCCTTCCTTTTATGACACCTACGGAAAATAAGTTCACCCTATTTCGCTATTTTAAACTGTAGCGACCTCTGGGCTCTGGGAGCTACTACAAGCCGCTTACTCAAATGGTTCACAAGCAAGCAAGACGCAATAGAAGTTCCAACATATTCGCAAGATGGCGCCACGTGACAGAACAATGGAACTGCAACGCTGTATCGAAGCGCGACGCATATATACGACTTCCAATTGTATCCAAGCCTGGCCACAACACCCGGCCAGGCGGGTAGCTACCCTTTTCCCGACACCACCTGGAACCCTCCATTCTGTCTACTGGCATTACTTCTGTCACCTGCTATAAAACTAAACTTACCTGTCTCCCTTATTTTCCGTTACCTTTTCTTTATCTTCTCCATTGAACTTGTAATAAGTTTGAGTCGAGCTAGACGTCGAAGCAACCAAGAGGCTTGGCTTCACGATGTTATATAACGAAATGGATCGTAACGCCATCTATAAATAGCCCTTAGAACTACTCAATAACCAAGCAATCTATCTTGCCAGGAAATGTCTTACCTGTCCCTCTTATTTTCCGTCGACTTCTCTTTATCTTCTCCATTGAGTTTGTAGTATGTCTTGAGTGGGGCTTGAAGTTGAGGCAACCAGACAGTAAGTCTTGGACTCGAGATGATATGTGACGAAATGCAGCCTCAGTAAATTCACTGATTATTCAAGAGCGCCATCTATAAATATTCCTTAGAACCACTTACCTATCCACCAACCAAGATTCTTGGATTCAAGATGTTATATTACCTAAAGGATCGTAACGCCATCTATAAATAGCCCTTAGAACTACTCAATAATTAAGCAATTTATTTTGCCAGGAAACGTCTTACCTGTCCCCCTTATTTTCCGTTGACTTTTCTTTATCTTCACCATTAAAGTAATGAGTCTATAAGATGGTAATTGACGAAATGCATCATCAGTATAGTCACTTATTATTTATTAGCGCCATCTATAAATATCCCTAAGAATCACTTACCTATCGCCTTTATTTTCCGTCGACTTCTCTTTATCTTCTCCATTGAACTTGTAGTATGTCTGTGTGGGAGTGGACGTAGACGCAACCAGACAGTAAGTCTTGGACTCGAGATGGTATGTGACGAAATGCGGCATCAGTAAAGTAAGTTATTATTAAAGAGCGCTATCTATAAATATCCCTAAGAAACACTTACCTATCCACCAACCAAGATTCTTGGATTCAAGATGTTATATTACCATAAGGATCGTAGCGCCATCTATAAATAGCCCTTAGAACTACTCAATAATTAAGCCATTTATTTTGCCAGGAAATGTCTTACCTATCTCCTTTATTTTCCGTGGATTTCTCTTTATCTTCACCATTGAACTTGTAGTATGTCTGTGTGGGAGTGGACGTGGAAGCAACCAGGCAATAAGTCTTGGACTCGAGATGGTATGTGACGAAATGCGGCGTCATTCTGATGGGCACCTTGCGCACCGGCCACGGCGCGTCGTACGACAGGTGTGTGGGCAGCGCGCAGATACGCAACTCAGACTGGAAGGGGAACAAACATATATTACAATATTAGTAGAGGATTGTTGGTTTGGTTTGGCCGTGTGATGCCGGCTTAGAATAGCATCACCCCATTGCTTTTCTATGGGAGTCGTAAGAGGCGACTTATGGACTCGATTTTAGACGATGGGCTGACAACCTGTCACTATGGCGATACACAGTTTTCCCAATGACCCTCAAATATTTGTCAGAGGTAGCGTGAATGTCCGTTATTTGCGGCAATAACGCTCTGCCTAACCCGCAAGGGATTATAGGCGTGATATGTGTATGTATGATTGTTGGTTTCTTTATGTTGGCAAAACGCATTTTTTCTTAAACGAAACCCCATACTATCGTTGGAGCAGTTTTCGAGATCCCGATTATTGTACACACATACACATATCACGCCTTTTATCCCTTGCAGGGTAGGCAGAGCGTAAACAGCCGCAGAAATATTGTGTACTTATACAGTATGTAATAATGTTAGCTGAAAATATTTTAAGGAGTGAGCCAGTTGATTAAACAGAACAACTTTCCCCAAAGAACATAGGTCAAAACAAGAAAAAGATATTGGACGTCCCATACAAATTGATCCGGTTGGCTGGAACATTTTATATGGGAGGTAATTTTTTTTTTCATGTTTCTATCTATGTTCCGTGGGGAAAGTTATTCAGTTTAATGGGCTGGTTCATTCCTTAAAATATTTGCAGTAAATTTTTTAGTCCCAGTTAATTCATGTAAAAATATGATATCCCTAGTATTTAATATTTTGTCTGTTTTCTGTAATTTTGTTTGCCTTTTGTAATATAATCAAATTTGGTTCTCTGTCAAGTGCTTACTTCTTGTTATCTGTAGTAATTTTGTTCTCTGTTGTCTTGCTAAGTTAGTCTTGTCTATTGTAATCTGTTCAAGTTTTTCTGACTGTACGTATCATGTCAAACTTTCACAATACATATATGAATGTATCACGCCCATAATTGCTTACGAGGTAGGCAGAGCGTAAACGGCTGTAAAAAACGGACATTTACACGCCTGACAAACATTTGAGGTTTGGAATATTGTGTATCACCAAAGTGACATATTGCCCATCGCCTAAATTCGCAATACACACCCGCGACTTCTTTAGTCGCTTCTTACGACACCCACGGGAAGGTAATGGAGTGATGCTATTCTAAGCCGGCATCACAAGTCTCACACTTCTACAATACACTTGGCTAATGAGGTAGCAAGCTGGGGTAATGATGGAGCCGCTCTCAACTGTGCTTTTTTGTGGTTGGTCGAGAATATGTCAATATAACAGTTCAGTTAGTTCGTTGGTGCGTTGAGTGAGGTACAGTTACGTAATAGTTTTTCTACCCATTTCAGCACATATTAATTTATATTATTTATTTATTTAACTGTTTATTGTCACAATATAACACAAAGGACATAACATATAGATCAATACACAACAGGTCAGCTTATTTCTAAAAAGAAATCTCTTCCAGCAGACCTAGGGTAGTGAGAAAGCATAAAGTAAGGCAGTTGACGTGTACGACTTACTTAGTATGATAAAAAGTTCTTTCTAGTTAGTGTTACACTGACCTTGGCATTGAAGCAGAGGAACCCCTGAGCGCAGTTGGTGTTGTTGAACGGCGCGAAGCAGAACACAGGCGGGTCCTCGCAAGCCAACGGGTGCAGTCGTATCTCCCTGGTGAACACCAAGCGCACTGACCTTGGCATTGAAGCAGAGGAACCCCTGAGCGCAGTTGGTGTTGTTGAACGGCGCGAAGCAGAACACAGGCGGGTCCTCGCAAGCCAACGGGTGCAGTCGTATCTCCCTGGTGAACACCAAGCGCACTGACCTTGGCATTGAAGCAGAGGAACCCCTGAGCGCAGTTGGTGTTGTTGAACGGCGCGAAGCAGAACACAGGCGGGTCCTCGCAAGCCAACGGGTGCAGTCGTATCTCCCTGGTGAACACCAAGCGCACTGACCTTGGCATTGAAGCAGAGGAACCCCTGAGCGCAGTTGGTGTTGTTGAACGGCGCGAAGCAGAACACAGGCGGGTCCTCGCAAGCCAACGGGTGCAGTCGTATCTCCCTGGTGAACACCAAGCGCACTGACCTTGGCATTGAAGCAGAGGAACCCCTGAGCGCAGTTGGTGTTGTTGAACGGCGCGAAGCAGAACACAGGCGGGTCCTCGCAAGCCAACGGGTGCAGTCGTATCTCCCTGGTGAACACCAAGCGCACTGACCTTGGCATTGAAGCAGAGGAACCCCTGAGCGCAGTTGGTGTTGTTGAACGGCGCGAAGCAGAACACAGGCGGGTCCTCGCAAGCCAACGGGTGCAGTCGTATCTCCCTGGTGAACACCAAGCGCACTGACCTTGGCATTGAAGCAGAGGAACCCCTGAGCGCAGTTGGTGTTGTTGAACGGCGCGAAGCAGAACACAGGCGGGTCCTCGCAAGCCAACGGGTGCAGTCGTATCTCCCTGGTGAACACCAAGCGCACTGACCTTGGCATTGAAGCAGAGGAACCCCTGAGCGCAGTTGGTGTTGTTGAACGGCGCGAAGCAGAACACAGGCGGGTCCTCGCAAGCCAACGGGTGCAGTCGTATCTCCCTGGTGAACACCAAGCGCACTGACCTTGGCATTGAAGCAGAGGAACCCCTGAGCGCAGTTGGTGTTGTTGAACGGCGCGAAGCAGAACACAGGCGGGTCCTCGCAAGCCAACGGGTGCAGTCGTATCTCCCTGGTGAACACCAAGCGCACTGACCTTGGCATTGAAGCAGAGGAACCCCTGAGCGCAGTTGGTGTTGTTGAACGGCGCGAAGCAGAACACAGACGGGTCCTCGCAAGCCAACGGGTGCAGTCGTATCTCCCTGGTGAACACCAAGCGCACTGACCTTGGCATTGAAGCAGAGGAACCCCTGAGCGCAGTTGGTGTTGTTGAACGGCGCGAAGCAGAACACAGGCGGGTCCTCGCAAGCCAACGGGTGCAGTCGTATCTCCCTGGTGAACACCAAGCGCACTGACCTTGGCATTGAAGCAGAGGAACCCCTGAGCGCAGTTGGTGTTGTTGAACGGCGCGAAGCAGAACACAGGCGGGTCCTCGCAAGCCAACGGGTGCAGTCGTATCTCCCTGGTGAACACCAAGCGCACTGACCTTGGCATTGAAGCAGAGGAACCCCTGAGCGCAGTTGGTGTTGTTGAACGGCGCGAAGCAGAACACAGGCGGGTCCTCGCAAGCCAACGGGTGCAGTCGTATCTCCCTGGTGAACACCAAGCGCACTGACCTTGGCATTGAAGCAGAGGAACCCCTGAGCGCAGTTGGTGTTGTTGAACGGCGCGAAGCAGAACACAGGCGGGTCCTCGCAAGCCAACGGGTGCAGTCGTATCTCCCTGGTGAACACCAAGCGCACTGACCTTGGCATTGAAGCAGAGGAACCCCTGAGCGCAGTTGGTGTTGTTGAACGGCGCGAAGCAGAACACAGGCGGGTCCTCGCAAGCCAACGGGTGCAGTCGTATCTCCCTGGTGAACACCAAGCGCACTGACCTTGGCATTGAAGCAGAGGAACCCCTGAGCGCAGTTGGTGTTGTTGAACGGCGCGAAGCAGAACACAGGCGGGTCCTCGCAAGCCAACGGGTGCAGTCGTATCTCCCTGGTGAACACCAAGCGCACTGACCTTGGCATTGAAGCAGAGGAACCCCTGAGCGCAGTTGGTGTTGTTGAACGGCGCGAAGCAGAACACAGGCGGGTCCTCGCAAGCCAACGGGTGCAGTCGTATCTCCCTGGTGAACACCAAGCGCACTGACCTTGGCATTGAAGCAGAGGAACCCCTGAGCGCAGTTGGTGTTGTTGAACGGCGCGAAGCAGAACACAGGCGGGTCCTCGCAAGCCAACGGGTGCAGTCGTATCTCCCTGGTGAACACCAAGCGCACTGACCTTGGCATTGAAGCAGAGGAACCCCTGAGCGCAGTTGGTGTTGTTGAACGGCGCGAAGCAGAACACAGGCGGGTCCTCGCAAGCCAACGGGTGCAGTCGTATCTCCCTGGTGAACACCAAGCGCACTGACCTTGGCATTGAAGCAGAGGAACCCCTGAGCGCAGTTGGTGTTGTTGAACGGCGCGAAGCAGAACACAGGCGGGTCCTCGCAAGCCAACGGGTGCAGTCGTATCTCCCTGGTGAACACCAAGCGCACTGACCTTGGCATTGAAGCAGAGGAACCCCTGAGCGCAGTTGGTGTTGTTGAACGGCGCGAAGCAGAACACAGGCGGGTCCTCGCAAGCCAACGGGTGCAGTCGTATCTCCCTGGTGAACACCAAGCGCACTGACCTTGGCATTGAAGCAGAGGAACCCCTGAGCGCAGTTGGTGTTGTTGAACGGCGCGAAGCAGAACACAGGCGGGTCCTCGCAAGCCAACGGGTGCAGTCGTATCTCCCTGGTGAACACCAAGCGCACTGACCTTGGCATTGAAGCAGAGGAACCCCTGAGCGCAGTTGGTGTTGTTGAACGGCGCGAAGCAGAACACAGGCGGGTCCTCGCAAGCCAACGGGTGCAGTCGTATCTCCCTGGTGAACACCAAGCGCACTGACCTTGGCATTGAAGCAGAGGAACCCCTGAGCGCAGTTGGTGTTGTTGAACGGCGCGAAGCAGAACACAGGCGGGTCCTCGCAAGCCAACGGGTGCAGTCGTATCTCCCTGGTGAACACCAAGCGCACTGACCTTGGCATTGAAGCAGAGGAACCCCTGAGCGCAGTTGGTGTTGTTGAACGGCGCGAAGCAGAACACAGGCGGGTCCTCGCAAGCCAACGGGTGCAGTCGTATCTCCCTGGTGAACACCAAGCGCACTGACCTTGGCATTGAAGCAGAGGAACCCCTGAGCGCAGTTGGTGTTGTTGAACGGCGCGAAGCAGAACACAGGCGGGTCCTCGCAAGCCAACGGGTGCAGTCGTATCTCCCTGGTGAACACCAAGCGCACTGACCTTGGCATTGAAGCAGAGGAACCCCTGAGCGCAGTTGGTGTTGTTGAACGGCGCGAAGCAGAACACAGGCGGGTCCTCGCAAGCCAACGGGTGCAGTCGTATCTCCCTGGTGAACACCAAGCGCACTGACCTTGGCATTGAAGCAGAGGAACCCCTGAGCGCAGTTGGTGTTGTTGAACGGCGCGAAGCAGAACACAGGCGGGTCCTCGCAAGCCAACGGGTGCAGTCGTATCTCCCTGGTGAACACCAAGCGCACTGACCTTGGCATTGAAGCAGAGGAACCCCTGAGCGCAGTTGGTGTTGTTGAACGGCGCGAAGCAGAACACAGGCGGGTCCTCGCAAGCCAACGGGTGCAGTCGTATCTCCCTGGTGAACACCAAGCGCACTGACCTTGGCATTGAAGCAGAGGAACCCCTGAGCGCAGTTGGTGTTGTTGAACGGCGCGAAGCAGAACACAGGCGGGTCCTCGCAAGCCAACGGGTGCAGTCGTATCTCCCCGCGGCTTGTGAGGAACAGGAAGTACGGAGTGCGACCGCAAATGAACACGCCGTTGTAGCCGCCTACGTTGCCTGTAAGTTGCATATTATGTAGTACACATTTTGTTCCATTGTTAATATATCGACAAAAAACGTCTAAAATGTGTCAAATCTACGTATGTATGTATGTATTAACTTTATTGTATCACAAAACAAATTTAAATTATCAGTAAAGGATGGAATAAAACAAGAGGCACAAAGGCAGACTTATCCCACAAAGAGAATCCCTTCCAATCAACCTTTGAGAGACTCAGAGGCTATGTAATTTGTAGGTAAACTACGGTACTTTAAAATGGTAATAAAATCTATGATAATAAGAAATCTAACTCTAAATGTGTATTCGTGCTGACAAAATACGTCTCAAATGTGTGTTCGTGCTGACAAAATACGTCTCAAATGTGTGTTCGTACTGACAAAATACGTCTCAAATGTGTGTCCGTGCTGACAAAATACGCCTAAAATGTATGTTCGTGCTGATAAAACACGCCTCAAATGTGTGTTCGTGCTGACAAAATACGTATCAAATGTGTGCCTGTGCTGACAAAATACAGCTCAAATGTGTGTTCGTGTTGGCAAAATACGACTCAAATGTGTGTCTGTGCTGACAAAATACAGCTCAAATGTGTGTTCGTGTTGGCAAAATACGTATCAAATGTGTGTTCGAGCTGACAAAATAAGTATCAAATGTGTGTTCGAGCTGACAAAATACGTATCAAATGTGTGTTCGAGCTGACAAAATACGTCTCAAATGTGTGTTCGAGCTGACAAAATACGTCTTAAATGTGTGCTCCTGCTGACTTAATACGTCTCAAATGTGTGTTCGTGCTGACAAAATACGTCTCAAATGTGTGTTCGTGCTGACAAAACACGTCTCAAATGTGTGTTCTTGCTGACAAAATACGTCTCAAATGTGTGTTTGTGCTGACAAAATACGTTTGTTCTGCTAAAAATACGTACTGAAAAACATACATACATAATCCCTTGCGGGGTTGGCAGAGCGTAAACGGCCGCAAAACGGTAATTTACGCCACGTCTGACAAATATTTGAGGGTCATTCGGAAAATTGTATATCGCTATAGAGACAGGTTGTCAGCCCATCGCCTTAAATTGCAATACACACCCTCGAGTCCCTTAGTTGCCTCTTACAACTCCCACGGGAAAGAAATGGGGTGATGCTATTCTATAAGCCGGCATCACACGGCAGCTGTAAAAAATGTATATTTCGCAACGTAATTTTTTACAACACTCACCGAAATACCGGAGCTGCCTCACGTTGTCCCTAAGTATGGCCGCCTCGTAGTTGTCGGCTTTGGTTTGAGTGTCACCGCCGAGGTAGCCCCACGGGAACGACACTACCGCGCGGGAGAAGCGCAGCTTTAGGTTGCCTCTGGGGTACTTGTAGGCCTGGGGAGTTAATTTTATTTAAATAATTATAGTATTATTATATTATTTTATAGAATAGCATCACCCCATTTCTTGCCCGTGGGTGTCGTAAGAAGCGACTAAGGGACTCGAGGGTGTGTATTGCAATTTTAGGCGATGGGCTGACAACCTGTCACTCTAGTGATACACAGTTATCTGATTGACCCTCGAACTTTTGTCAGACGAGGCGTAAATTACCGTTTTTCACGGCCATTTATGCTCTGCTTACCCCGCAAGGGACTATAGGCATGATATATGTATGTATGTATGTATGTAATTATAGTATTACAATAAATTCCGAAGAAGAAGGTGAGGGCCCTTGGCTATGATAGATAGATGAACACTACAACATACACAACAGTAACAAAACAATACAGAAAACTTAAGACTAAAAAGTCAGCAAAGGCGGCCTTATCGCTTGCAGCGATCTCTTCCAGGCAACCTTTACATTAAAAAAGTGACAAAAATGAAAAGATTTGCAAGTAGTTGCATAAGCACATAATCAGTAAAATTATTAAATTTTATAACAGCACTTATGTACTAAGTACACTTACAATCATACATACATACAAATATATACATGATCGTTGTGTAGCTTTATACAACATACTCATTGATCTACAACAATGTGGGTTGTTGTAGATCAATGAACATACTACTTTAGACTATGATTCTTGTTTTTTTTTGTGATTTTTAATTACTGCGTCACCACACTCAACATATTTTTTAATGCAATACTATTACTATTATTTTTTTCAAACCTAAGTAGTTTTTAATCACAATTCAAGGTAATACATTGAATCTTATCCAAGTATCCACACAGACATAGAAATATGTGTTGTGTCCTCGGCGTTCAGATCTTGTGTATCACTATAGTGACAGGTTGTCAGCCCGTCGCCTAAAATTGCAATACACATCTAACCCTCGAGTCCCTTTGTCGCCTCTTACGACACCCATGGGTAAGAAATGGGGTGATGTTATTCTAAACCGGCATCACACGGCATCAGCACCCTGGTATCTTTATGTCCTTGTGGGGTAGACAGTGTCTCAGCGTCCACACCTTGTGCTGTGGCTATCGGTACTGATTCCTCTTCCTCACCTGGTAGATGATGAGTTCATCATCCATCCTCAGCAGCATCATCCTTTATGTCCTTGTGGGGTAGACAGTGTCTCAGCGTCCACACCTTGTGCTGTGGCTATCGGTACTGATTCCTCTTCCTCACCTGGTAGATGATGAGTTCATCATCCATCCTCAGCAGCATCATCCTTTATGTCCTTGTGGGGTAGACAGTGTCTCAGCGTCCACACCTTGTGCTGTGGCTATCGGTACTGATTCCTCTTCCTCACCTGGTAGATGATGATCTCATCATCCATCATCAGCAGCATCATCCTTTATGTCCTTGTGGGGTAGACAGTGTCTCAGCGTCCAGATCTTGTGTATCACTATAGTGACAGGTTGTCAGCCCGTTTCCTAAAACTGCAATACACATTTAACCCTAGAGTCCCTTAGTCGCCTCGCACGACACCGACACGAAATGGGGTGATGCTATTCTATAAGCCGGCATCACACGGCATCAGCACCCTGGTTCCTTCATGTCCTTGTGGGGTAGACAGTGTCTCAGCGTCCAGACCTTGTGCTGTGGCTATCGGTACTGATTCCTCTTCCTCACCTGGTAGATGATGAGCTCATCATCCATCATCAGCAGCATCATCCTTTATGTCCTTGTGGGGTAGACAGTGTCTCAGCGTCCACACCTTGTGCTGTGGCTATCGGTACTGATTCCTCTTCCTCACCTGGTAGATGATGATCTCATCATCCATCATCAGCAGCATCATCCTTTATGTCCTTGCGGGGTAGACAGTGAGGTCAATTCGGGATTTAAATTTTCCTTACTTGCCTTAAATTAGTGCTGTCACTTTCCTTCAAATAGGTTTAGAAAAGGCTAGAATATATCTAAGTCCTGTCATTTTTAAAAACGTCAAGGGTCTTTTCGCCTTTCCTAGTCAATTTAGTCGCCATTGTTTTGATTGTCGCCTTATTTTGACAAATAACACGTATTTTGCATGAAATTATAAGACATGACACGACTAAAATATCTCCTATCCTTTTCTTAACCTATTTAACGGAAAATGACAGCACTAATTTAAGTCAAGTAAGGAGAATGTACATCCCGAATTGTGGCCAATGTCTCAGCGTCTAGATCCTGTGCTGTGGCTATCGGTACTGATTCCTCTTCCTCACCTGGTAGATGATGAGTTCATCATCCATCATCATCAGCATCATCCTTTATGTCCTTGTGGGGTAGACAGTGTCTCAGCGTCCACACCTTGTGCTGTGGCTATCGGTACTGATTCCTCTTCCTCACCTGGTAGATGATGATCTCATCATCCATCATCAGCAGCATCATCCTTTATGTCCTTGCGGGGTAGACAGTGAGGTCAATTCGGGATTTAAATTTTCCTTACTTGCCTTAAATTAGTGCTGTCACTTTCCTTCAAATAGGTTTAGAAAAGGCTAGAATATATCTAAGTCCTGTCATTTTTAAAAACGTCAAGGGTCTTTTCGCCTTTCCTAGTCAATTTAGTCGCCATTGTTTTGATTGTCGCCTTATTTTGACAAATAACACGTATTTTGCATGAAATTATAAGACATGACACGACTAAAATATCTCCTATCCTTTTCTTAACCTATTTAACGGAAAATGACAGCACTAATTTAAGTCAAGTAAGGAGAATGTACATCCCGAATTGTGGCCAATGTCTCAGCGTCTAGATCCTGTGCTGTGGCTATCGGTACTGATTCCTCTTCCTCACCTGGTAGATGATGAGTTCATCATCCATCCTCAGCAGCATCAGCACCCTGGTTCCCTTATGTCCCAGCCCCACCACGAGTATCTCTTGCAACTTGTCAACCTCGGCTTGTGGGGTAGACAGTGTCTCAGCGTCCAAATCTTGTGCGGTGGCTATCGGTACTGATTCCAAACTGTCTGCTAGGATCTATATCAAAAGTACACAAGTTATTAAACGGAAACTTAATTATGAAACTGACTAATAGTAAATTGTTG
Source organism: Tuta absoluta (assembly GCA_027580185.1). Lineage (NCBI taxonomy): Eukaryota > Metazoa > Arthropoda > Insecta > Lepidoptera > Gelechiidae > Tuta > Tuta absoluta. The sequence goes on along the minus strand of JAQAHW010000066.1, from coordinate 1,846,146 downwards.
TCGAGGTATGGAAAATAAGACTTTGTTGGACGAGTATAGTTTGAAGTCCGAGCCGCAGGCGAGGTAGAGCTTGACTTGTATAATTGACAGGCAGGCAGTCAATTATACAAGTCAAGCAAAGTAATTTTCCCCGAGGCTTGCAAAGTGCTTTTCTCAAAAAAATGCTAGGAAATGAAAGATTGTACTTCTTAAATAAAAGTTAGCTAGCGACCACAACACAACGAAACAAATAAAAATTTTAAATTTTCCCACCAATTGTAATTTTTTTAAATAAATTCGCCTGTAAGGCACAGTATTACGTAATATTCAGCCATACTAAATGTTTAGTTCATTCTTTTCTTTTTTAATTCTGGACAGGCAAGGGTGTTCACATCATACAGTCTCGTCTTTAGTTACCTGTTTCATACAAAATTACGTTCCGTTTCTATGAGAGTCATCGAGATAATTTTGAAATCAAATTATGTGGGTTTAGCGTATAACGAATTTATCTTAATGGACACCAGCAAAGTATTTCCATACAACTTTGCTGGCGTGATCTGAGACATGACAAACAATGTGAAACTTCGCGGTTTCTTTTTTTGAAAGAAATGAACACATTTCCTAGCATGTTTGAGAAAAGTCCTTTTACTGAACGGTTTTCCTTAAAGCTGGCCAGAGCTGTTGATTTTTTGAGGTAAAACCAAGGTTTATTATTGGAGTTGATTTAGGGTTGGTTGGATATTCTGTTCAAGTGTTTACCCCCTGAAGTTTATCTTTTTTTACATACTCTCCAAATAGATACATACATACATCAGCCTATAGCAGTCGACTGCTGGACTGCTGCCTCCCCCAGGGTACGCCATAGGGCACCATCTCTCGTTTTCGCCATCCAGTCGCTACCAGCCGCCTTCTTTAAGTCATCGGTCCACCTGGCCGGAGGTTGTCCAACGCTACGCTTGCCGAGGCGTGGCCTCCACTCGAGAACCCGCTTATTCCACCGTCCGTCGGTTCTACGACAGATGTGCCCAGACCACTGCCACTTCAGTTTGCTACACTTCCAGACTATGTCCGTAACTTTGGTCTTTTTGCCAGTCTCATTCCGGATTTTATCCATTATAGAGATACCGAGCAAATAGATAACTGTAATATAAAATAACTCACTCTGTGCCCCTTGACAACATCCCTCACAAGGAAACTTAATCTCATTTCCGGCAGCGAGTATATTTCTAGATTGCCGTTGTTCCTCACGACGAAAAGCCAATAGGTGGCCTTCACCTCTTGAAGGTATTTCTTCCACCAACGTGAGATACGTCGCGGTACCCCTGGGTTCTTCGATTGTTCCGCTAACATTATCTGTTAATGAAGTTTATTTACCGTTTATTGTACACAAAAACATTACAAAAGAAACACATACAAAGAATAACGACACAACAGGACAACTTATTTCTACTAAGAAGTTTCAATTGTTACATGGTTCTTATTGCCCTTATTGTATTTTAAAATAAGACCGTATTTAAATACATATGGGCATCAATTCGGGATATAAATTCTCCTTACTTGCCTTAAATTAGTGCTGTCACTTTCCATCAAATAGGTTTAGAAAAGGATAGGAGATATTTAAGTCGTGTCATGTCTTATAATTTCATACAAAATACGTGTTATCTGTCAAAATAAGGCGAAGATCAACACAATCGCGACTAAATTGACTAGAAAAGGCGAAGAAACCATTGACGTATTTAAAAATGACAGGACTTAGATTCTTTCCTTTTCTAAACATATTTGACGGAAAGTGACAGCACTAATTTAAGGCAAGTAAGGAGAATTTATATCCCGAATTGAGGGCATTACCAAACTCAAAAACACTTTTGTAGGATCACTAGCTGTACATTACAGACAAATTTATTTATGCAGCTTAATTCCCCAATTTTGCCGTTTTATTTTTTTTATTTCCGGGGAATCTGGGTTAATACAAATGTAATATTTACATATTGTCAGACAAAGATAACACTTTTTAATGAAAGGGCCTCTTTTACTACATTTACATACATACATACATCACGCCTATATTCCTTGCGGGGTAGGCAGAGCGCAAACCGCCGCAAAACGGACATTTACGCCACGTCTGACAAATATTTGAGGGTCATTCGGAAAATTGTGTATCGCCATAGTGATAGGTTGTCAGCCCATCGCCTAAAATTGCAATACACACCCTCAAGTCCCCTAGTCGCCTCTTACGACTCCCACGGGCAAGAAATGGGGTGATGCTATTCTAAGCCGGCATCACATGGCAATATTTTAAAATAAGACCGTATTTAGATACATATTACCAAACCCAAAAACACTTTTGTAGGACCACTAGATGTACATTACAGACAAATTTATTTATGAAGCTTTATTTCCTGATACTTATAAACACCTCAAAAAACCTTTTGCCGTTTTATTTTGTTTATTTCCGAGGAATCTGGGTTAATATAATGTATTATTTACATATTGTCTGACATTTTAATTATAGGGCCTCTTTTACTACATTTCGAACAAAATTTTACGAATGTGTAACAACACATTTACATTTTGTGCCCTTCTTTGCCGCATGTATAACAGAATTTTACACACTTTCGCCAATACTTCCAAATATTTCAGTAGTCTAAATTCTGTATCATTAAAGGTTGTAAGTTTATCGCTTAAAATTGTAATACAAATAAAATTCTCGAGTCTCATAGTCGCTTTTAACGACATCAGAGGAAAACAAAATATGGTGATGCTATTCTAAACTGACACTATACTTACACTGGCCATACTAGCGGGTGTCTGGTCTCCTCCGTACAACAATTCGTCTTCATCGTTGAGTTCGTACACGGCTCCGGGTTTGAATCCCTCTGCTTTCACTTTGGCACCTTTCTTTTTGCCGGTGAACTCGCCTTTCACCTACAATATAAACAAAAGAAAAGATTTAGATGTGTTTCAAACATACATACACATATCACGCCTATAATCCCTTGCGAGGTAGGCAGAGCGTAATCAGCCGCAAAAAACGGCCATTTACACCACGTCTGACAACCAGATGTGTTTATGTTCAGTAAATCAATTACAGTATTTCGCCGGGGCTTCCTAGAAAGTAGTTAGGAGTTCTTTTTTTAAACATGCAAATTTTTCAAGTGCGGGCATGATTTAAACCTGCGACTTTCGTCATTACTAGTGACGAGGCCTCTTCCATCTGGGCTACCGCAGCTCGTTCCTTGTCCGCCAATTTTGCAAGTGTATCTTAATGCCAGTAACGCGTGGCACGGCTCCATCTAGCGGGCTAGTCAACCCGCGACCACAATACATGAAACTGTGTTGAAACGTCGGGACACAGGTAAATTACTAATATTTACCTAAATACTATCGCGATAGACCCGGTGTAATAAAATGAGTGAAAGTGATCGCGAGTGCTTAAAAAGTTATACATTTACCGGATTAGTTTTGCAACTAATACCCGACGACTAATTCTATCTTTTACATATTGAATGTTGTCTAAGCGAAGAAAATCCGCGATAAATTGAATACCAAATTTTAAAACACTGCCCGTGTTAGGTATTATGCGAAAATAGCAGGTCAAATCCTGCCCGCGCTTGAAAATTTTGCAAGTTCCCAAAAATTGTATACCTAACACGGGAAGTGTTTTAGAATTTGGTATTCAATTTCGTTGCCATTCCTGTACGCCCTACGGATAAGTTGCTTTATTGCAAATATAGTATTTACGTATGTGAACTGAGGTCCCTGTAAGGCGTGGCCTTCACTAGCGACACCGGTTTATCTGGACGACTTGGTTGGTTGTATTACAGTTTCAATATCAGCAGAGGTGAACAGTGAGCTGAGGTCCCTGTAAGGCGTGGCCTTCACTAGCGACACCGGTTTATCTGGACGACTTGGTTGGTTGTATTACAGTTTCAATATCAGCAGAGGTGAACAGTGAGCTGAGGTCCCTGTAAGGCGTGGCCTTCACTAGCGACACCGGTTTATCTGGACGATTTGGTTGGTTGTATTACAGTTTCAATATCAGCAGAGGTGAACAGTGAGCTGAGGTCCCTGTAAGGCGTGGCCTTCACTAGCGACACCGGTTTATCTGGACGACTTGGCTGGTTACCTGTACAGTTTCAATATCAGCAGAGGTGAACAGTGAGCTGAGGTCCCTGTAAGGCGTGGCCTTCACTAGCGACACCGGTTTATCTGGACGACTTGGTTGGTTGTATTACAGTTTCAATATCAGCAGAGGTGAACAGTGAGCTGAGGTCCCTGTAAGGCGTGGCCTTCACTAGCGACACCGGTTTATCTGGACGACTTGGTTGGTTGTATTACAGTTTCAATATCAGCAGAGGTGAACAGTGAGCTGAGGTCCCTGTAAGGCGTGGCCTTCACTAGCGACACCGGTTTATCTGGACGACTTGGTTGGTTACCTGTACAGTTTCAATATCAGCAGAGGTGAACAGTGAGCTGAGGTCCCTGTAAGGCGTGGCTTTCACTAGCGACACCGGTTTATCTGGACGACTTGGTTGGTTGTATTACAGTTTCAATATCAGCAGAGGTGAACAGTGAGCTGAGGTCCCTGTAAGGCGTGGCTTTCACTAGCGACACCGGTTTATCTGGACGACTTGGTTGGTTGTATTACAGTTTCAATATCAGCAGAGGTGAACAGTGAGCTGAGGTCCCTGTAAGGCGTGGCCTTCACTAGCGACACCGGTATATCTGGACGACTTGGTTGGTTGTATTACAGTTTCAATATCAGCAGAGGTGAACAGTGAGCTGAGGTCCCTGTAAGGCGTGGCCTTCACTAGCGACACCGGTTTATCTGGACGACTTGGCTGGTTACCTGTACAGTTTCAATATCAGCAGAGGTGAACAGTGAGCTGAGGTCCCTGTAAGGCGTGGCCTTCACTAGCGACACCGGTTTATCTGGACGACTTGGCTGGTTACCTGTACAGTTTCAATATCAGCAGAGGTGAACAGTGAGCTGAGGTCCCTGTAAGGCGTGGCCTTCACTAGCGACACCGGTTTATCTGGACGACTTGGCTGGTTACCTGTACAGTTTCAATATCAGCAGAGGTGAACAGTGAGCTGAGGTCCCTGTAAGGCGTGGCCTTCACTAGCGACACCGGTTTATCTGGACGACTTGGCTGGTTACCTGTACAGTTTCAATATCAGCAGAGGTGAACAGTGAGCTGAGGTCCCTGTAAGGCGTGGCCTTCACTAGCGACACCGGTTTATCTGGACGACTTGGCTGGTTACCTGTACAGTTTCAATATCAGCAGAGGTGAACAGTGAGCTGAGGTCCCTGTAAGGCGTGGCCTTCACTAGCGACACCGGTTTATCTGGACGACTTGGCTGGTTACCTGTACAGTTTCAATATCAGCAGAGGTGAACAGTGAGCTGAGGTCCCTGTAAGGCGTGGCCTTCACTAGCGACACCGGTTTATCTGGACGACTTGGTTGGTTGTATTACAGTTTCAATATCAGCAGAGGTGAACAGTGAGCTGAGGTCCCTGTAAGGCGTGGCCTTCACTAGCGACACCGGTTTATCTGGACGACTTGGCTGGTTACCTGTACAGTTTCAATATCAGCAGAGGTGAACAGTGAGCTGAGGTCCCTGTAAGGCGTGGCCTTCACTAGCGACACCGGTTTATCTGGACGACTTGGCTGGTTACCTGTACAGTTTCAATATCAGCAGAGGTGAACAGTGAGCTGAGGTCCCTGTAAGGCGTGGCCTTCACTAGCGCCGGTCGATGCGGCACCGGCTGACGTGTGGGGGCTAAACGCGCCGTCTGTAAACAATTAAAAACTTGATAAGAATAAATACTCGATATACTGTAATTTTAATTTTGACAAGCATTATTTTGTGATTATTAACTTTCGTATGAATGATTATTAAATTCAATGCAAATATTTTTAGAGTGAACTTTACTTCTGAAGGAACATAGGTCAAAATATGGAAATGATGGATCTCCCATACAAAAATTCTCTAAGAATTTGTTGCTTTGTATGGGAGGTAAATTTCTTAAGTTTGAAAGAAAGAAAACACAGTTACAACCTATGTTCATTCAGTTTCACAAGTAGATCTCACCTTTATAACATTTACACTGAATGTAATAGAATTCGGCGATACACAACTTTCCGAATCACCCTGAAATATTTGTCAGGCGAAGCGTAGTATCCGTTTTTTGCGGCCTTTATCGCTCTGCGTAAAGGGATTATAGGCGTGATATATGTAGATTAGAAATAGAATATTTCAAATAAAAATATGTATTATTATTTTAATTATTTAAACGATAATATAGCATATTCCCTTACCATGGTGTGATTGGTCCGGAACTGCCTCAGCGCCTTGCCACACGTGGACACCACACAGATGTATAGACTGTACCTGGTTGCATATTCCCTTACCATGGTGTGATTGGTCCGGAACTCCCTCAGCGCCTTGCCACACGTGGACACCACACAGATGTATAGACTGTACCTGGTTGCATATTCCCTTACCATGGTGTGATTGGTCCGGAACTCCCTCAGCGCCTTGCCACACGTGGACACCACACAGATGTATAGACTGTACCTGGTTGCATATTCCCTTACCATGGTGTGATTGGTCCGGAACTCCCTCAGCGCTAGTACCAGCGCCTTGCCACACGTGGACACCACACAGATGTATAGACTGTACCTGGTTGCATATTCCCTTACCATGGTGTGATTGGTCCGGAACTCCCTCAGCGCCTTGCCACACGTGGACACCACACAGATGTATAGACTGTACCTGGTTGCATATTCCCTTACCATGGTGTGATTGGTCCGGAACTCCCTCAGCGCCTTGCCACACGTGGACACCACACAGATGTATAGACTGTACCTGGTTGCATATTCCCTTACCATGGTGTGATTGGTCCGGAACTCCCTCAGCGCTAGTACCAACGCCTTGCCACACGTGGACACCACACAGATGTATAGACTGTACCTGGTTGCATATTCCCTTACCATGGTGTGATTGGTCCGGAACTCCCTCAGCGCTAGTACCAGCGCCTTGCCACACGTGGACACCACACAGATGTATAGACTGTACCTGGTTGCATATTCCCTTACCATGGTGTGATTGGTCCGGAACTCCCTCAGCGCCTTGCCACACGTGGACACCACACAGATGTATAGACTGTACCTGGTTGCATATTCCCTTACCATGGTGTGATTGGTCCGGAACTCCCTCAGCGCCTTGCCACACGTGGACACCACACAGATGTATAGACTGTACCTGGTTGCATATTCCCTTACCATGGTGTGATTGGTCCGGAACTCCCTCAGCGCCTTGCCACACGTGGACACCACACAGATGTATAGACTGTACCTGGTTGCATATTCCCTTACCATGGTGTGATTGGTCCGGAACTCCCTCAGCGCTAGTACCAACGCCTTGCCACACGTGGACACCACACAGATGTATAGACTGTACCTGGTTGCATATTCCCTTACCATGGTGTGATTGGTCCGGAACTCCCTCAGCGCCTTGCTACACGTGGACACCACACAGATGTATAGACTGTACCTGGTTGCATATTCCCTTACCATGGTGTGATTGGTCCGGAACTCCCTCAGCGCCTTGCCACACGTGGACACCACACAGATGTATAGACTGTACCTGGTTGCATATTCCCTTACCATGGTGTGATTGGTCCGGAACTCCCTCAGCGCCTTGCCACACGTGGACACCACACAGATGTATAGACTGTACCTGGTTGCATATTCCCTTACCATGGTGTGATTGGTCCGGAACTCCCTCAGCGCCTTGCCACACGTGGACACCACACAGATGTATAGACTGTACCTGGTTGCATATTCCCTTACCATGGTGTGATTGGTCCGGAACTCCCTCAGCGCTAGTACCAGCGCTTTGCCACACGTGGACACCACACAGATGTATAGACTGTACCTGGTTGCATATTCCCTTACCATGGTGTGATTGGTCCGGAACTCCCTCAGCGCTAGTACCAGCGCTTTGCCACACGTGGACACCACACAGATGTATAGACTGTACCTGGTTGCATATTCCCTTACCATGGTGTGATTGGTCCGGAACTCCCTCAGCGCCTTGCCACACGTGGACACCACACAGATGTATAGACTGTACCTGGTTGCATATTCCCTTACCATGGTGTGATTGGTCCGGAACTCCCTCAGCGCTAGTACCAGCGCTTTGCCACACGTGGACACCACACAGATGTATAGACTGTACCTGGTTGCATATTCCCTTACCATGGTGTGATTGGTCCGGAACTCCCTCAGCGCTAGTACCAGCGCCTTGCCACACGTGGACACCACACAGATGTATAGACTGTACCTGGTTGCATATTCCCTTACCATGGTGTGATTGGTCCGGAACTCCCTCAGCGCCTTGCCACACGTGGACACCACACAGATGTATAGACTGTACCTGGTTGCATATTCCCTTACCATGGTGTGATTGGTCCGGAACTCCCTCAGCGCCTTGCCACACGTGGACACCACACAGATGTATAGACTGTACCTGGTTGCATATTCCCTTACCATGGTGTGATTGGTCCGGAACTCCCTCAGCGCCAGCACCAACGCCTTGCCACACGTGGACACCACACAGATGTATAGACTGTACCTGGTTGCATATTCCCTTACCATGGTGTGATTGGTCCGGAACTCCCTCAGCGCCTTGCCACACGTGGACACCACACAGATGTATAGACTGTACCTGGTTGCATATTCCCTTACCATGGTGTGATTGGTCCGGAACTCCCTCAGCGCCTTGCCACACGTGGACACCACACAGATGTATAGACTGTACCTGGTTGCATATTCCCTTACCATGGTGTGATTGGTCCGGAACTCCCTCAGCGCCTTGCCACACGTGGACACCACACAGATGTATAGACTGTACCTGGTTGCATATTCCCTTACCATGGCGTGATTGGTCCGGAACTCCCTCAGCGCCTTGCCACACGTGGACACCACACAGATGTATAGACTGTACCTGGTTGCATATTCCCTTACCATGGTGTGATTGGTCCGGAACTCCCTCAGCGCCTTGCCACACGTGGACACCACACAGATGTATAGACTGTACCTGGTTGCATATTCCCTTACCATGGTGTGATTGGTCCGGAACTCCCTCAGCGCCTTGCCACACGTGGACACCACACAGATGTATAGACTGTACCTGGTTGCATATTCCCTTACCATGGTGTGATTGGTCCGGAACTCCCTCAGCGCGAGCACCAACGCCTTGCCACACGTGGACACCACACAGATGTAAGGGTCGGCGGTGCTCGCGTACGCGGCCGTCCACTCCAACTGTATAGACTGTACTTGGTTGCCGTCTGAAATGTACCAGATAAATATCGCATAAACAAACGTTCAAAAGCTATAATACGTCCGATTTCAAACCTTGACGGTCCCACAAAATGTCGGACAATTCAACAACAATCGCGGTAAGAACCCAGTTTTAGTGTTTGCAACTTGTTTGAGACACACATATTATAAACGTCAATGAAAGTTTATAACAAGCTACCTAATGAAGTCTAAAAAAAAATCTCGTTTACCAACATAGGTTCCATAGTAAAAGTTGTTCAGTTTCATGGTCTGATCATGCGTGCAAAGTTTTCCGTACACCGTCCTTTATACAATGTATCTTATTTTATACATTGTATAAAGGACGGTGTCATGTAATAAGACTAACTTGAAATCTTTGCAAGTTTTCAAAATTTTTATACCTAACAACTTTATCGCGGGTTTTCATCGCTTAAACTACAGTCCATCTGTAAAGATAGAATTAGTCACCGAGTATTAGTTGCAAAACTAACCCGGTAGATGGAGCCGTGCCACGCGTTACTGGCATTAAATACATTTGCAAAATTGGCGGGCAAGGTACGAGCTGTAGTAGCCTAGAAGGAAGAGGCATCGTCACTAGTAATGCGAAAGTCGCAGGTTCAAATCCTGCCCGCGCTTGAATATTTTCCATGTGTTACATTTTTTTATACCTATCACGGGAAGTGTTGACTTACTCTTGATCAATCGTATGGTGGTTGTGGTGACTTGCACCATAAACTTGTTGTTCCCCAGTCCCTTACACCTTGTATTTTATTATTTTTTATTTAGGATGAGTTTGCTCTTGACTCTAGTCTAGGTCATAGGACAGAGACAGAGTCTAAGATGGAGCGAGCTCACCCAGAAGAAGCCTGTTCACTCTTACTTTGAAGAGATTAGGGTTGTATGCGTTTGGAAACACAGACGCAGGAAGTGAGTTCCACTCTTTAGCAGTGCGCATTATAAATGATGACTGGAAGCGCTTAGTCCGAATTGGTGGAATGGCAACCAGGTACGGATGGTATCCGGCGGTGCGTCTGGATGTCCGATGGTAGAAGGGAGCTGGTGGAACAAGGTCGTGAAGCTCTTGAGCACACTCTCCGAAGTACAATCTATAAAATACCGACAAGCAGGCAACCTTGCGGCGATGTGCCAGGCTATGTAGCTTGGTGTCCACCAGTTTTATGTCGCCTATGGCCCTGCGTTCCACCGAGTCAAGAGCGGCAGGTTGGTATTTGGCTGAGCCATCCCAAAGGTGACTGCAGTACTCCATGCAGGATCGGACTTGTGCTTTGTAGAGTTAAAAGCTGTCCAGGCCTAAAGTATCGCTTCACTCTATTCGGGATGCCCAGCTTCTTAGCCGCCGTTTGAGCCTTGTACTCGATGGTCGCGCCGAAGTTTAGATTTGATGTCAACTCCATGCCTAGAATCAATTTATCAATTAAACAAGACTTACTCTTGATCAATCGTATGGTGGTAGTGGTGACTTGCACCATAAACTTGTTGTTCCCCAGGTTCCCAGCGAACACGGTGGGTGCGCCCGTCATGAACCCGGAGTTGTCCACCTCGTTAATCTCTTCGCCAGTTTGCAACACCTAAAGGTTATAGAAAAACAATTTTAATAGTAGTTTAATAATAATGTTCGAATTATGAATTCGAAAACAGTTGTATAAAGACCTGCTTTATGCATTCTGCCTATATAAACTACGGTTTAATATAAATTACAGAAGCGTAATGACTTTATGAGAAAACTCTTACTTCGATAAAATTGACAAATGAAACGAAGTTTTTTTTTGCCAATACTCATATCGCCATCTTCCGCCGTACCTGTCAGTTGTTGCTGTACGGTAATTATTCGGTTGTTGTTCAGTTAATTTATAAGGTTGTTGTTGAGATGTTGTTCAGTTGCTGTTCAGATGTTGTTGTTCAGTTGTTGTTCCGAAGTATATCTTATGTTGTTTCGATGTTGTTCAGATGTTGTTTAGTTGTTGTTCAGATGTTGTTCAGTTGTTTAATTAAGTTATTGTTAAGACTCTACAACTAAACAACTGCTAAAGTTTAGAATTTTCAAACATTAATATCTAGCCATATTACGTTCTCGTATTGAATTTGACCTTATATCGGGCCTTGCAATGGCCGGTGCGTACGTTTAGAAAAGTGTTTTTGAGTTTTTTTTTTAGAGAAGATAAAATAATGTATGCAACTGATATAATTAGGCATTAGAATGGGGGTCATTAGAATGCGAGTGTCTGTTTATATTATTATATTGATAATAGTTTGACACTAGCATTCTAATGCCTAATTATAGCAGTTGCACACACTATTTTATCTAAACTCTCCAAAAAAAACTCAGTTATACACTATTTCAAACGTCCGCACCGGCGATTGCAAGGCCCGATACAAGGTCATATTCAATACGAGAACGTAATATGGCTTAATATGAATTATTGAAAATTGTATACCTCAGCAGTTGTTCTGATGTGGAGTGGAGTGGAAAAACATCTAAACAACAACTTAACAACATCGGAACAACATCTAAACAACATCGGAACAACAACTGAACAACATCGGTACAACAACTAAACAATAATTGAATAACAACATGTCAACAATAACCTAATAAAACAATTGAACAACAACCGAACAATTACGATACAACAACAACTGACAGGTGCGGAAGATGGCGATTTGAGTATTGGTAAAAAAAAAAACGTTTTATTTCTTAACTTTATCAAAGTAAGAACCCTTCTCATTAAGGCCTTACGCGTCTGTAATTTCCATTAAACTATAATTTCTATAGGCAGAATGCATAAAGCAGGTCTTTATGCAACTGTTTTCGAATTCATAATTCGAACATTATGAGACGAGTGTAGATAAACGGATTTAAGTTCTGTTTATTTTGGATTTGCAGAGCTCCAGAAACAGAGCTTTAAAATTGTTTTATTGTGATGAATAATAGTTCATATATTCCATAGGGAAAGTTGTTCAGTTTCATAAGTACTTTGAATTCCTTTCGGCTTGTTATATCGTTTTTCTTACTCCCTGTATCAGCTAAGACCTATGCTGCGTTTCAAAGATTGCGCCAAGCGGGACATGGCTGCGTTTAACATTGACCATCAAAGCTGGGAGAAGCTCGCTGAGGATAGGGACGAATGGCGTAAGTGTGTGTTTGATGGGCGTAAAACACACGATAATGCCTGGTTTTCAGGTCTCGCTAACAAAAGGCAAAAACGTCACCTAAACATGCATGTGCCAGTCTCAAATTCCACCTTCACTTGTAGAGCGTGCGGAAAACTATGCCGCTCCCGTATCGGCTTATACAGCCATGAAAAGTCTTGCCTCAGACACTGATTAAATCTTCTGTCACAAACGTGTGAGGCCAATGATGATGATGTATCAGCTCACTTGCTAAATATCTTACCATACTGGAGTCTTCCTGTGTCAGTATGAGATACGCGTGGCTTCCTTCCGAGTCTCTGTGAGCGTCCCTTGTTTCAACACCAGACTCCCCGAGCACAGACCACATGTCCACACAACCTGGGAAAATTAGGAAACAGTGTGATGCCGGCTTAGAATAGCATCACCCCAATACTGGCCCGATGCAGTAGCGGATAGTATCGCTGCCTGCTACGCTAAGGGTTGTGTTTTCGAGCCCCACGAGACACAATATTTTCAAGTCATTTTCAGATGTTTGTGTTTAGTCTGGGTGTTTCTATGTAAACTCCGTTCATTTAAGAATTACCTATAATGTGAACAAACTTTGTATGAATCTGACAGCTCGCGACTGTCAGTTACATACAAAGATTGTTTACATTATAGGTAATTCTTAAATGAACGGAGTTTATAATATGTATTAATTTACAAAAAAAAGTATTTATTACTTATCTAGTACCCATAGAACAAGCTTTGCTTAGTTTGGGGCTAGATGGTGCTGTGTGAATTGTCCAGGATATTTATTTGTTTAATACTACCTGTGGGTGTCGTAAAGGCGACTTATAGATAATTTGAGGGAATGGGCAGCAGCGTTCCCTGTGAAAGCAATATCTTGCACTGCGCTCGCCACCGTGGTGATTATGGCAATACCTCCAATAGGGGAAGGCCTATGTCCAGCAGTGGACTGCTATAGGCTGATGAGATGTGATAGAAATTGCTTAATTCTAAATGAAACGTGTCGTGAGGAAATGTTACAAATTTGAGTAAAATATTTTCAGAAATATACTTGGCAACGCGTTTGCCTCCAACAAAGGATTTCAAATATATTTATTTATTTATTGGAGAATACACGGTACATTAGTGTATAAAAAAATAGCACATAGGTTCCTTAAACAGATGAACACTAAGACCATAAACGTTTCTCGCTGAGACATAAAGATGTGGACATCACACGTAATCTGTATGTATAAAAAAAACTTTTAAATGTTTAGTAATATACTTAAATTTGAATTACCAGTTTATAAAATAATTAAAAATATCTTCAGTAACTTCTAAATATGTCCATCTTTAAACTTTATGTTTGAACTGTTGATCAGCTGGTTTATAAATTACTACATCAAATAAACATTAATTTTTTGATTAAAAAAAGGTGACTCTGTTGCTGGCACTATACCTGACTTAATTTGAGTTTCTTTTTCAGTCTATCGTAACCAAGATTTCAACAAAAGATACAGAGAAACACAAATAAGACAAAGGAAATGCCAGCATTAGATTGGTTAGGTGGTAAAATGTTTGGTTATATTTCAGTTGTTAATTTCTCAAACTAACCTGGTGAATTTTAATTTATTAAACTGACCCGGTAAATTTTAATTTCTTAAACTAACCTGGTAAAGTTTAATTTCTTAAAGTACCTGGTATACTTTAATTTCTTAGTGACCTGTTAATCTTCAATTTATTAAACTGACTGGTAAATTTTAATTCCTTCAACTGACCTGTTAATTTTTAATTTCTTAAACTGACCTGTAAAACGTTAATTTCTAAAACTGACCTGATAAACTTCAATTCCTTAAACTGACGTGGTAAACTTAAATTTCTTGAACTGACGTGGTAAACTTTAATTTCTTAAACTGACCTGGTAAACTTTAATTTTTTAAACTGACCTGATAAACTTTAATTTCTTAAACCAACCTGGTATACTTTAATTTCTTAAACTGACCTGGTAAACTGAAGGCGGTGACTAGCTGGTCCCTCACGGCCCTTTGTAGCACACACAGAGCTCCGTTCTTGCCACGCCCACTGCTGGCCACCTAAACAATAAAAGTAGGGTAAAGTATACAGGGTGTACGGGACAGCTCTTCGAATACTGACCAGGAAACTGAACAACTTCGAACATAAGAAAATATTTAAGGAATCGTCAAAAAGTTTTTTACTTCCCAAAGTAGGTTAGTGAGTGCATTGTGGTGCGGGCTTAGAATATATATGTATAATATATATAATTATGGCAATGTTTAAAACATAAGTTTAAAACAGTGTTTAAAACACCTTAAAAACACGTTTGTTTAAAACAGATTAAAACATGTTTTGTTTTAAACACGTTTAAAATATATAAAAAAACAGACCCGTTTTAATGGTCTTTTTATTCACAAGTTTTATAAAAATTATAGATTTTTAGCAACCTCGGTATGGCAACCCATAAAATTAGAGCGCGGGGATTCACCTAACGCGCGGGACGGGCACTGACCTGTATAACTGCGCGGGTATTCCCCAAACCAACACGCGGGAGTTTCCCTTTGGAATGGTTTTGTTCGGCAGTAGTTCAGTTGTCCGCATTTCGTCGTGAGCTCTTGAGTCGTGTGAATACGTAAATATAAAATGTCGTCAACACAAGAGTTTAATGTATATTTTATGTTATGTGAGCTTAGCTTGGTATGGTACCTACCTATGTTATGTTTTGTTGTTGAGTATGATCATGTTTTAAATCGAAGTTTAGTTGAAATTTCAAAGTTATTGTTTTAAACAATTACTTTGAAATTTAAATTAAACTTTGATTTAAAACATGTTTTTTTTATACTTGAAATAAAACATAATGTTTTGATCTTTAAAAAAAAACATTTTTTTTTTCCAACCCTGATGGCAATACCCTCCAATATGGGAAGGCCAATGTCCAGCAGTGGACTGTTGTGGCTGATATAGTGGTAGTAGGTAAATGCAGTCAGTTGATCGTGGTTTCGTTTGGGAGGTCGAATTTATTTTTCTATTCCTGACATTTGTCCAAGGAGAAAGTTTCATGGTCTGCATGCACCCTATTACTTTTTCCGAGGGCTGTCCCTTACAGAAATTCTTATTAATCAAATACTTTCATGTAAAGTAATGATGTGAATCTGGCAAGGCACTGATTCTATGAATTTGCCAAATAAATTGAATGAAAATAAGAAATGCAAAAAATTGCGACGGCCGGGGATTGAACCCGGGACCTGTGGAGAACTGTCCCACCGCTCTGCCACTGAGCTACCGGCGCCCCGACCGACTTCAAATTTTCAACCTCTTAATACTCGTCTTGAAATAACGTACTAACATTTATTCAATTTCTAATTTTCATTTATTAAAATAATATAGCACGGTGAGTGCAAAATAAACCATAGTAGAATACCAAATTTTAAAACACTTCCCGTGTTAGGTATAATTTTTCTGAAAACTTGCATTATATTTATATTTATATATTGGTTTTGTATTTATAGTTTAATTAGTTTAGCTATGTGTATTTATTTGACTATTATCAAATAATTATTTATCATATTGTTGTTTTTTTTTTTCATTTTATTTTTTACTTTGTGTGCAATCTTGTCCCCGCACGTATTTATTTCGTACTTAGTTTTACAGGTTGGCTGGAAGAGATCTCTTTATAGAGATAAGCTCACCTTTGTGAACTACTTTTTTAAACAAATATTATTGTATTGTTAATGCACAATAAAGAATATATATATTAAATAAATTGTTTACCAATTCGACGCCCGTTTCTCCGCCGCTGCCGACAAGTTGCGGTTCCCCCATAGAGATGTCACCGATCGGACAGATGTTCAGAAGCGAGTCGCATACCTGATACAACCACATACAAATTGTACAAAACATTGCTGAAATAATTTTATTTTGGTCACCCAGGTCAATAAATTGTACAGTCGGTTGCAGCACATAAGGTACCAGGGGTACTCCAAAAGAACTGAATTATTTTTATCCCCAGTTAATACATAATAAAAATTTAAACTTATTCTTATAAAAGAAATGATTTTCTACTACAGCATATTCATGTAAAAAAAATAAATGTTGGGGACCAAAATAATTTAGTTCTTTTGGGGTACCCCTGGTACCTTATGTGCTGCAACCGACTGCACATACATTTAATTCATACACGGACATAAATGAGACACCTAAAATAAGGCTGGTGTATTAAGAAGTATCCACGCGACGTGTCGCTGAAAAATTCCCACCAGGTAGCCTTCCCAGGGCAATCTGGAAGTCACTCAACCGACCCCGGGCTGGTGTAGGAAGGTGCCACGCAAACAGAGTTAAGTGGAGTATTTCAGCCGACGATAAGTGCGATTGTGGAGCCATCCAGACCATAGCTCAGCTACTGTGCTACCCTAACTGTCCAAAATCTTGCACACTTCAGGACATAATAGCACGTTCATACCATGCTCCTGCCGCTGTAGCGAATATTGCTCGAAATACTTCCACGAAAGATTCAACGCGAGAGAGTGTTCACATACTGCCGTCATACTCTTCTCGCACCAATATGAGTGAGCGAGATAGCAATACTTGATTTGACTCGCGCATGAAAAGCCGACATTCGAGGGAGCACAGGAAGTGGCAGCGGCATGACGAATAGCAGCGCGAGTAACCTGTTTACATACTCGCGCTGCCCACTTCCCTTACTATTTCCCTGCCCATATTGGCATCGTGCATCGTGTGTACGGTCTATAAAATTGTACCTTGTCTATCTAAGAAGTTACCACTCGACTCGATTAGGAATAAGATTTATTTGAACAGCTTTACTAAAAAATTGCCTTTTATTTCTTTTCTTTTTTCGTTGACTGGTGGTTAATTATTCTGCTTGTTACATAAATTATTTGGTAAGTTTATTAGTTGATTCATTTGTTTATGCGATAGTGGTTTAATTGGTTAAAAGGTGGTTGATTTAAATTCTAATTGATGGATAGGTTTGTTATTTGATTGGTCAATGAATTAATTGGTTGGTTTATAGGGTATTATTTACAATATTTCTTTAATTTATCATAACTTACCTCAAAAACATAACTCGTGAGTTGCGTAGAGGTCCTTATATCGGACCCGTACACCTCCAATTCATCTTTATCGCTGATCTCTATGACATTGGAGGCGATACAGTCACTCAATGTATCGAGTATGCGTTTTTTTTTTAAATTACTTGTATGTTTGGTTAGATTATGTGATAGTGGTTGGATTGATTTGATTGCTTCTTGATTAGGTTTAATGATTAATTCTTTTATTTGTTGATTGGTTTATTAATACGTTATTAGATTGTTTGTTTATTTATTGATTGGTTTATTTATACGATAGTGGTTTGTTTGTTCATTGGATTATTTATACGATTGTGGTTTGTTTGTTTATTTATTGATTGGTTAATTTAAACGATAGTGGTTTGATCGTTTATTTATTGATTGGTTAATTTAAACGATAGTGGTTTGGTTGTTTATTTATACGATAGTGGTTTGTTCGTTTATTTATTGATTGGTTTATTTATACGGTATTGGATTGTTCGTTTATTTATTGATTGGTTTATTTATACGGTATTAGATTGTTTGTTTATTAATTGTTTGGTTTATTTATGCGATAGTGGTTTGTTTGTTCATTGGATTATTTATACGATTGTGGTTTGTTTGTTTATTTATTGATTGGTTTATTAATAGGATAGTGGTTTACTTGTTTATTTATTGATTGGTTCATTTGTACGATAGTGGTTTGTTTGTCTATATATTGATTTGTTTATTTATACGATAGTGGTTTGTTTGTTTATTTATTGACTGGTTTATTTATACAATAGTGGTTTGTTCGTTTATTTACTGATTGGTTTATTTATACGATAGTGGTTTGTTCATTTATTTATAGATTGGTTTATTTATACGATAGTGGTTTGTTCGTTTATTTATTGATTGGTTTATTTATACGATACTGGTTTGTTCGTTTATTTATTGATTGGTTTATTTATACGATACTGGTTTGTTCGTTTATTTATTGATTGGTTTATTTATACAATAGTGGTTTGATCGTTTAATAATTGATTGGTTTATTTAAACGATAGAGGTTTCTTCGTTTATTTGTTGATTGGTTTATTTATACGATAGTGGTTTGTTAGTTTATTTATTGATTGGTTTATTTATACGACAGTGGTTTGATTGGTTAATTTGTGATTGATTTAAATTCTAATTGATCGGTAGGTTTGTTATTTAATACGTTAATTAATTGATGGTTGGTTTATAGGCTATTACTTATTTTACACATTTATTTTATTTATCAATACTTACCTCAAAAACATAACTCGTGAGTTGCGTAGAGGTTCTTATATCGGACCCGTACACCTCCAATTCATCTTTATCGCTGATCTCTATGACATTGGAGGCGATACAGTCGCTCAACGTATCGAGTCTGCGTTTCTTTGCCGCGGGATCGGAGTTCGAGTCTTTTTGTGTCTCTTTCTCTTTCTCTTGTTGTGGTTGCTCTGGTTGTGGACGATCTAGAAAATAAACATTGTTTACAACATTATTATTAACATTTTCTTGACTTTGAACATATATACATATAAATATCAAGCATTTATTTGCAAAAAACTAACATTAAAATCTTATTCCGAAAATTGTGTATCGGTATAGTGACAGATCGTCAGCCCATCGCCTTAAATTGGAATACACATGAAACCCTCGAGTCCCGTAGTCGCCTCTTACGACACCTGCGGGAAAGAGATGGGGTGATGCTTTTTTAAGCCGCCATCACACGGTATCTGACATCAAACGGCATTGGCTTTAACAACTTTTTTTAAAATATTTATTTAAATAAACCCAATTGGGTCCACAACGTATTATATAAAATATTATTCATATTTGTGGAAATAGTTTTGTTGGAGAAAGAAAAACTTACTTTTATTCCTCTCTATTGGTAGCATACAAAATAAACAAATACAAGTTTAGATAATAAATTGACTTTGATCTATTTTTGCTAAGTTTGTCAAAATATTATACTTACACATTTTGTTTCATAATACTTACCACTATCAGATATAGTCAAGTCAATGCTGGCTTGCAGCGGTCGTTCCACAGAGAACATCATACGATTCTCCCTCTCTGTCACTCTCAGTAGTAAAGAGTTACCTAACCGAGAGCCGAGAAAGAGAAAGTCCTCTTCTATAACGCACATCTGTGGATAAGAGAATAGAATTTGTTGAGTTATGTTTCGTATTTTTTTACTGCCATTGAGAACTTAATCAGTATAGAAATATATGTATACGTTCAAATGTGTTTAAGAGTGTGTTAATGAGTGTCAATAAAATTGAAAATGTGTGACAAATTACGTGTAAATTTAAGACAATAGACGTATAAATATGTGTCAAAACGTGTGTAAATGTGTGTTAGTAAACAAGTATATGTGTGTTAGTAAACAAGTAAATGTATGTAAGTAAATGTAAATGTGTGTGTATGTATGTTTGTAAATGTGTGTTAGTAAACGTGTGTAAATGTGTGTTAGTAAACGTGTGTAAATGTGTGTTAGTAAACGTGTGTAAATGTGTGTTAGTAAACGTGTGTAAGTGTGTGTTAGTAAACGTGTGTAAATGTGTGTTAGTAAACGTGTGTAAGTGTGTGTTAGTAAACATGTGTAAATGTGTTTTAGTAAAATAATAAATGTGTGTTAGTAAACATGTGTAAATGTGTTTTAGTAAAAGAATAAATGTGTTAATAAACGAATAAACATGTAAATGTGTGTTAGTAAACGAGTAAATGTGTGTTAATAAACGAATAAACGCGTAAATGTGTGTTAATAAACTAATAAACGCGTAAATGTGTGTTAGTAAATGAATAAACATGTGTAAATGTGTTTTAGTAAAATAATAAATGTGTGTTAGTAAACATGTGTAAATGTGTTTTAGTAAAAGAATAAATGTGTTAATAAACGAATAAACATGTAAATGTGTGTTAGTAAACGAGTAAATGTGTGTTAATAAACGAATAAACGCGTAAATGTGTGTTAATAAACTAATAAACGCGTAAATGTGTGTTAGTAAATGAATAAACGTGTGTAAATGTGTATAAGTAAAAGAAGAAGAAGTATGTCGATGTGTGAAGTTTAATCAGATTTTGCAGGAACACTTGTGTAAGTTGTGTATATCAATATGCATTAATAGGTATAAATATGTGTAATTATCCTCCTGGCGCCCACGCGCCTCAGGAGAGGCCAAAATAAACATGGCGACTCCAGCCCAGAACATTTTCTGAGTATCGTTTAATTACGGCCCTTGTGAGCCTTTCAGAGACCCATATTAAAAAATGTTGTAAAATTTTTCAAATTTCGCGGGTTTAATAATGTCATTTGTTTTAATTTATGGACGAAATAATATGGAGTAGTTTCCGGTATGCTTTGATTGGTTGTTACAATTGACAGACGTCATTTTGAAGAAAATTTACGGCGACATGGCGCCCGTCACGGACACGCGGTAAGTAAATCATATTTTTTTATGATATTTAATTATTATTAAGTATGTGTTCGTGCAAAAAACTATGCAATAATAAGTACTACCCACACGAAACTCATTAGTTCGCATTTTTACGCCCAAAATACTGCATAATCTTTGTTTAAAATAATAATATGTACTCTGGAAAGGCGGTAGGGTCGATGCTAGTATGAAAAGTATCACAAGTTTATTTGTGTATGGCTTTAAGACATGCTGTTTCATGAAATATTTTTAATGTTTCGAATGTAAATAATCTTTTGAGCTTATACTAACAATTTAAGATTTGCCCACGCTGAGGTTTACAATTGTTTTGTGCACCAATACACCTAGTGCTTTATTCATAGGTTTGCAGGATCACGAAATTGAAGCCCTTGTGGACGGTGGTGCTCTGATGATTCAGAATTCGAAGATGATGGAGAAGACGATACAGGATTCGTCACATTTTATGACAACAACACGCAAATAACTCGTCAGATACATAATTTAAGTCTAGAAGTTTGTTTCAGATATTTTTGTTGGCTTAATTCTGATTGTTTCTTACGAATATAAAACCTACAACTTTGAAAAATTGATGTTTTATTGAATTTTATGCGAAAAACCTAAGATTTTTAGTAGAAAACTGTTGAGCAAAATACCTTTGATAGTTTAAGGAGAAGAAGAAAGTTAAAATAAGTGATTTAATTAAAAAAGAACTGAAAGAAACATATGAGGACTAGTCAGTTGTATATTTTTAGTTCAAATCATAATTTTCTCAAGTACGGCCCAATAGCCTTTATACAGAACAAAAGATAAATAAATAATTGAAATGAAAATTAAATGCTAATAAAATCATAATTATACCCTGAAAGTTTCACTGCAAACCGATAACTCTAACATATTTTTTCAACTCAAAAACTTGGGTGTATATGACTATAATAATTATGTACTATGAGAAGGCCATTCGGGCCGTTGTGAAGGATGACTCAAAAAATCTCTGGGCGCCACGAGGTTATGTATTATTAATTAACTTACACAAGTAGTAAGCACGGAGGCGGCGGCTCTATCCAAATGGAAGCTTCTGACACTTCTCACCGAGTCAGATATCAATGTGAGGACGTACAGTTGCCCCCCTTTTAGGGAGAGAGCCAACCTTCCTTCTCCTAAAGGCGCTACGCAAGCCGCGTCTAAAGTTATACAAACTCCTTCTTGGATACCTGAAAGGAAATAAACTTGAATAAGGCATCGAAAAACTGGCGGGATTTATTATTATTATTTATAGTACAGGCAGCAATACATGCTGATAGGTCCTTGCAGTGTTGGTTTTGTTAATTAACGTCTTTTTATTATATTTGATCACACCCACACGCGCATATTATTGTTTATAAAGTCTTTATTATTTTTGCAACAATTGTCCAGTTATCCATTTAAATCCATCCGTCGATTATTTCCCTTAGGCTTAGAATAGCATCACCCTATTTCTTTCCCATGGGAGTCGTAAGAGGCGACTAAGGGACTCGAGGGTGTGCATTGCAATTTCTGGCGATGGGCTGACAAATAGTCACCATGGCGATACACAATTTTCCGAATAACCCTCAAATATATTTCAGACGTGGCTTGAATGTTCGTTTATTTTCGGCTGTTTACGCTCTGGCTACCCCGCAAGGGATAATAGGCGTAATATGTGTATTTGTATGTGTAAGTTTAAAGCTGAAACCACACTTGCGCCACGCAGCAACGCCGCGCGACATTCTCTACATTGTAGTTTGGGGCTAAGAGGATTTAGTAAAACTAGACGGTAACCATCAATGCACGACACTTATTTATTATGCCCGACACTGTTTTGTACACCGTGACTATGTACGACACAGGATTCATTTTCATTTGAGTATTATTTGTAGCTAATTCTACAGGAAGTCGCTACATGGAAATAAATGGGGTGATGCTATTCTAAGCCGGCATCGCACGGTTTTAAACTTACGTAGAGGGAAATTAGTTGTGTGCGTGGCGACGCTATTCAGCGATACTCCATACGGAGGTACGGATTGGTTGAGGTATATCAGAGAATTCACTGCCATTATGAGGCAGCCACCTGCAACAAAAAAAAAAACATAATTATGATTTAATATTAAATTAAATACTCTTGCACTGCGCTCTCCAGTCTGCATGCCAAGCGTGGTGCGTATGGCAAATACCCCCCAATTGAAACTGTTGTGTCTTGTGAAGTTGAAATATTGGTTGAAACAGTATAATTTTTCAAATTGATTCTAGCTCTGACACATGCTTATGTTACATCGAAGGTAAAGTGAAATTGACCAAGTTTCTTTAGAAAACTTGTTTTGTTTCCTATCCATAGGGTTGGTTGATAAAGTTGTTTAATTTGATTGGTTGTATCGGTTGGTTTAGTTAGTCAGAAATGTTGTTTGGGTTAGTTCATTTGGGTTGGATAGCCGGGTCGGGTCGGTCGGTCTGTTTGGCCGGGTCGAGTCAGGTTTGTCGAGTCGGGTCGGGTCGGGTTGGGTTGGTCTGTTTGGTCGGGTGGGGTCCGTGGGGTCCGGTCGGTCGGGTCAGTCCAAAGAACTATGACTAAAGCTATAGAACTAACACAACATTTTACTTTTAGACAAACTAAAATATCCTATTCAAATTTGCTTCATTAGCATATGAAAGTATAAGCAAAAGACTGAATGTTTTTATTATTTTCGTGCATGTCACCAGTTTCAACCGGCTAAAATGGAGTACCTGCCATTGGAGTCCTATAAATATAGTTTTGTGGGTCGGGTCCGTCTGTTTGGTGGGGTCGGGTCGGGTCAGTCGGGTTGGTTGGTCTGTTTGGTCGGGTACAGTCGGGTCGGTCGGTCTGTTTTGTCTAATCAGTTGTTTCGGTTGATTTGAGATAAATTAGTTTGATATACTCATTGAAGTTTGTGCGGAAAGAGAATAGGCGTGGAAAATTGAGGGCGTCTCTGTGCCTCAGTACGAGAAATGTCATAGCAACCTATGATTAGTTCACTTATTTATTTATTTATAGTCTCACCGAGTGGTTTCTGCACGGGCACGGCTTGCGTGCAGTCGAAGGGCAGGCCGGCCATCGCCCAGATGACCGGGTGCACTCGTGCGGACATGTTCACGCTCACGCCCGCCATCGCACAGGTGTCGCTGCGGACCGCTGTACGACTGGCAAATAACCAACACGATAATGTAGACCACACAAGTTATGAGTTACAAGCTGTTACGAAATAACCCAAAAATAATAAAAAATACATATACATATCACGCCTATAATGCCTTGCGGGAAAGGCAGAGCGTAAACGGTCGGACCACGTTCATACATACATATATCACACCTATATCCCTTGCGGGTAAAAAGTGTAAAAACGGACATTTACGCCACTTCTGACAAATATTTGAGGGACTTTCTGAAAATTGTGTATCGCCATAGTGACAGGTTGTCAGCCCATCGCCTAAAATTGCAATACACACCCTCGAGTCCCTTACTCGCCTCTTACGACTCCCACGGGTAAGAAATGGGGTGATGCTATTCTAAGCCGGCATGACACGGCAATAAAACATTTACTAATAAAACACTTATTCGCTAGTTCGGTAAATAAAACACTATTACGGTTGTTATTGCCACGTCTGACAAATATTTTAGGTCTGTCTCAAATAAATCGTGTATCACTTTAGTAACACGTTGTCTCAGCCAGTCGTCTAAAATTGCAATACACATGAGTCCCTTAGTCGCTTCTTACAACACCCGCGGGAATGAAATGGGGCGATGCTATTCTAAGCCGGCATCACACGGCACAACAAGATATTTAGTTATTTGTTTATAATCCGTACTAATATTTAAAATCTGAGAGTTTGTGTGTGTGTATGTATGTTCGTTACCTCTTCACGCTCAAACGGCTTGACCGATTTGGATGAAATTTGGAACACAGGTAGAGTATAACCTGGAATAACACATAGGCAACTTTTTACCGCGGGAAAACAACTATTACCACGGGAGAATGAGTGGCAGCGGGTGAGCGGAAATATAGTTTTATAATATTACTCACCCGGCGAAAGTCCTTACAGGTTCATACAACAACAGCAATGTAGGCTCGTAGTATCCGTGCAGGAATTGTATGTCGATGATATTGTCTATCTTCTCATCCAAGTCTTTGAGCACTATCACATAGGAGGCCAGAGTTGGTGCTCTGGTGTATGTCTGCTGGGGAGCCTGGAAGGAAGACAAATTATGTAAGTAAGTTTGCCGTGTGATGCCGGCTTAGAATAGCATCACCCCACATCTTTCCCGTGGGAGTCGTAAGAGGCGGCTAAGGGACTCGAGGGTGTGTATTGCAATTTTAGGCGCTGGGCTGACCACCTGTCACTATTGTGATACACAGTTATCTGATTGACCCTCAAATATTTGTCAGCCGTGGCGTAAATATCCGTTTTTTGCGGCCGTTTACGCTCTGCCTACCAAGGGATTATAGGCGTTATGTATGTATGTATGTAAGTAAAATCGTGTCATTGCCTTTGAAAATGCCTGTTTTTTTTGTAATAAGACAGGCCAGATGGCCTAGTGGATAGCACCCCCCTGCCTGCTACGCCAAGGGTCGCGGGATTGTTACCACACAGCACAAATTTAAGAAAAATTTCAAATATTTGTGTTGAGTCTGGATGTTTTCTATGTATTTGTATTGTCTGTATTTACACACTACACTCGAATTGCCAATGTCAGTATTATGGGCGCGGAATAAGAACAGCCCAAACTGTCTAACCCAGCCTGATCTTGACTGTACTAATATCAGCTATCTATCTCAAATTCAGATTATTTTAGTTTTGGTCCGGGCTAGATGGCTCTGTGTGAAATGGTTTATTTAGTGCAAGTTACTTATGGCAAAGTTTAATCTTTACACCACTAATGGAAACTAAATTTGCTGTTATAAATACTACTTAATTTTGGCCAGGTGTAAAAAATGAGCTAATATTTTCAGAATGTTGAAGGATGGCTCACTCTCTGAAATCTTTGCAAAAATAAAGCTCAAAGCTTACTTTCTAGACAAGACATGATGCAATTTAACTATGTCTATTCAGATAATAGTTCTCATTAATAATTAAAAAGCCATTAAATAAATTACAAAGAGATCAAATCTTAAAACTTTACAATTATATGATTAACTCACATTATCCTATCACACATGACTTTACTCAAGCCATTTTAATACAGGCAACATGAGAGGTGTAAGAAGGTTACACCTTGAAAATCAATTTACTTACATTCTTCTTAGTATCAGACAGCGGTTTAGCATCAAGCGGGTCACTCTCATCATTTGCAACGTCTTTACGAAACGGTAGCACGGCCAACTTCTTCCCATACAGTAGCATGACGGCGCACCGGGCCTCTGGGTCCACTCGGATCCAGGGTATGTGCGGGTGGGTGGTCCAGCCATTCTGGAAAAGTAACAGGTGTGGTCTTACTGTTGTTGTGAGAGGCAACTAAGGGATTGAGGGTTTCATGTGTATTACAATTTTAGGCGACAGGCTGACCAGCTATCACTTATGTGAAATGAATAAATAAAATATCCTGGACAAGGATACACAATTTTTCTGAAACAGCCCTCAAATTTTTGACAGATGTGGCGATAACGACCATATTTTACGGCTGTTAATGCTCTGCAAACGCTTGTTACTTCGTTTTGGCAGATAGAGTAAGGTAAATAGTCTATCTTTTGCTAATAAATAAAAAAAAATATAGAGCTTTTGGAAAAAGGTCATGGATAAGTCTAAAATACAACAACATCTAATATCACTTGGTTCTGCTTTAAACTTAACAGTGAGACTCTCAGTGGAGTAATTTTTATTTATCTTTCCTCCCTTTGATTAAGGTTAGATAAATCTATTGCAACTTCACACCTCTTAGTCGATAAACAAGGTCTTTCGCTATAGTTTTGAGATAAATATATCTCGATTCTGACGTTTCAGCTTTGGTAACAACAAAAATTTTGAATGCAGGTAGACTAAGTACCTCAAGTTATTGCCACTTAGATGATGGGCGACTAGATTTTGCAATAGGCCTGGTATATTATCTTAAAAATTCTATTGCAACATATTTTTAACTCCGTACCTTCATATCATCCTCTTCAAAATAATGCATACTCAGCGTTATCAAATTATTAGTCTGTGGATCATACTGCAGCACTGACATCTTGGCCTCTTTGAACGAGGCTATCAACAAGTCCCGTCCTGTGCTGGGGCAGGATACCGAAGCCAGAGACATTACGTTGCCCCATAGTGTGTAGCTGGCGAGGCATTCTAGTTTCATTTTTGGTGGGATTGGTTGTCCCGCTGAAAATAATTATTACAAATGTAAAGAAAGATAGTCTCGAGTGTTCTTAAGGTTTTGGCTGTGTTAGACACTACATTCCTAGCCAGCGGTTTTCACGCCAACCCTTTACACTCCGATATCAGGTAGATTCCTACAGTAAAAAGTAGATTATGTTGCTCTGGGAAGTTTCATTATTTATTTAACTTTCAATTAATTCAAAGGTGATTCAATAGTACCTACTTTGGAATAATATATTTCCTTTTCTGTACAGGGTGTTTTTTTATGTTTGAAACAATTTGTTTGGTCCAGGCTAGATCCCATTGTTGATAAATATTTGCATGCTTATTCTGAACACAGGCTGTCTTTTATTTCTCAATCTTTTTTCTATACAAACCTAGCTTGCTAGTTTTTTTAGTATTCAAATTTTGCTTTAAATATTTTTTTTATTATGAAACGAAGCAACTGCCTATCTACATAGGTTACTCATACATAATACTAATACATAGAATGCCGAGAATAACTTCACACACAATCAACCATGCTAATTCATGGGTTGAAAGTTTGTTTTACAACCATCGCCCCTCAAAGTTTATTGTTATTATTTTAGAGGTGGCAGAGCCACTGGCGTCACAATTATTTGTAGAGTCGTATTTCTCCTGACCAAATCCACTGAGAAAACCACACAAACATACCAGCATTGACTTCTTTCGTCGGCCCTTCGGGCAACAGCCTGAAGACCTTGATAATGTTGGCGCCGGCGGTGACCAGGCAGGTCTCATTGTTGTTGAAGAAGCAGCAGCTCACGGCATGCTCGATTCCCGTCGCCGGGTGCGTCTGCCGGCAGACCGAGAACATTTTTCACGGAAAATACGACGCCGCGTCTCGAATTTGAGGTTATGTTTTGTTTTTATTGGCACTTCACAAAATTGTCACACAACGTCGCTCTGAGGTTGTTATGGAAGTAACACTAACACGAATTAGGGGTATTCACAACATTTTGTAATGTATTATCATAATTTAATTGCTAAATTTGCAAAAATACGACACCATTTATTTTACGAAGGCAAAACACTGTGCTTTTTCGTCATGGCTGTAGTGCAGTTTGTTTTATCGGATGAGACAGCGCTCTCCTGTCGAACAGCGCTGTCTCTTTCTACTTTATTGTTAGTTACAGATTGATTTCGATTTCAAACGACAAGCTCCGCATATTTTCGCGCTAAAAAGTTCAAATTACTTTCTGAAGGCGATGGAAGCCAAATCTCAAAAAAATCATGCATTTTCACCACAGCTTTGCCCATTCCAGATTTCAGTCATTATAGACTTATTTTAAACTTGGTTAAAAAACTACTACTAAAAAAAAGACGGCTAAGTGCGAGTCGGACTCGGCTACCGAGGGTTCCGTGAGACACTGTTATTTTCTATATTATAAGCTTAGACACTGTTTTTACAATAAATAAAAAAAGACTTTTCATGATACCGACCGCGGTCTTAGTAGTCACAGACAGCATACAGCAACCAGGACCGACGGCTTAACGTGCACTCCGAAGCACGGAACCATATTTCTTACGGACAATCATGTGGTTCAGCGTGCTGGAAAGGAGAAAGAAATTCATAAAACATACTTACTTTGTAAGTGCCCCACCGGGAATCGATCCGGACTACTACTGCGCCACATCGGCAGTCATTCGTCGTTAGGCCCCCTTTAAAAACCATATTTAAAAATTATGTTCCTAAACTTGTATTTTAAAACGAAGCTTCTTACCTTTATAGTTCTAGGTCCACAAATTTGATTCTCTTGTGAGGGTCAAAATCGCGCGTTTTTTTTTTCAGAATAAAAGTCCGTTGGTATCTATTTTTAACGTTGAGTTATATTTGTTTTACAACTACAAGCGGCTGTAGACTTAAGTAGGTATATGGTTTTTATTTTAAATGAATATCTCTCTACGCGTTCCAGAGATAAAGAGTCGTGTCGTGAGTGTCGTGACAGACAGACGAACGGACAACAAAGTGATCTTGTAAGGGTTAAGTTTTTTTCTTTATGAGGTACGTTAACCCTAATTGAACAATCTATGGGAACATTTTTAGGTTCTGTAGGTGTAAATTCTTTCGGAAGTTAGGAAACCCAATAAGTTAGGCATGTGTTGATTGCTATTTAAACGAACAAAAAAATAAGATTAAAACGAAACAAAAGCCGCCTGAATGATGATGATGATATCGAAAATAATTGGTCATTTTGCTCGTCCATTTGCCAAAAAGCCGTGTGCAATCTTCAACAGTTTTATGTAACGTTATAAAAATGTTGCAAGTGTTGTAACGATAGAAGTAATGACTTATTCCATAACCGGAAGATTTTTGATAACGCTCTTTGTCTAAGTATAACGTAACTAAGGTACAGTAGGTAGTTCGGTTTAACCTATTAATTATTTTGTGGTTTAACTAAGCAGAATTCTGAAGGGATACACTTCTTGTCAACCTACATAATAGTACGTTCACACAATGCCAATATGGACAGGGAAATAGTAAGGGAAGTGAAGTGGGGCGCGAATATGTAAAACAGGTTACTCGCGCTGCAACCCATCCTGCCGCTGCCACTTTTGTGCGCGAGTCAAAGGAACGGCGGCAGCAGGAACGAGAGTGGAATGTATTGCTATCTCGCTCACTCGTATTGGCGCGAGAAGAGCATGGCGGCAGTGTGTGAATACTTCCGCGAAATTATTTCGAGCAAGATTCGCGACAGCGGCAGGAGCAGGTGCATGGTGTGAATGTGCTATTAAAACCAATATTTATTTACTAAATATTACTCGCGCAAAACCACGACGAAGCGGCTTTCCTCCATCTCTATTATAGTTTGTGCTCCCAGTGATATTTTTTTCTTTATCATTTTGGCTTTTGTTGTAATTCAGCCAGTGTCAAGAGAAATTGGCCATTCACCTCATGAACCAATAACGTGATTCGCGCCTTCACAGTTACGTCACATCACATTATAACACCATTGTCTGCTACATTCCATTGTACGCGGGAGACATTGTTAATTTTAAGTGATTGTAAAACTGTAATTATAGTCAGTAGGAACGGAACGGAACTGCGCTATTAAGGAGATAGCGAGGTGTCTTTTGATTACAGTCGGTGTAAAGTTCCTAGTTTTATTGGGTTATCTTGCGAAAGATCATTATGTTTACTGTTTTACTCAATCACTATAGGATGTTTCTTTTCTATTAATAGTTATGTGGTATTGTCATCTTAAAATATTAATTCAACTTCTATCTGATGCTAATCTGTATTTACCGAAAATAAAACTCAAAAATGGGTAAATGGCACCCTCAAGAAAAATGAGTTCAACTTAAACCAAACTAGACCGTTTTTTCGTGTCACTTCTTTAATAATACTTACCTGTATAGCTCAAATTAGGGAAACGTTGCGTAAGGCTCAATAGGCAGGCGGGTATCAACTAGGTAAGTACGTAGGTACTCAGGTAAGTAAGTAGGTATGTAGGTACTTAATCGTCCTCAATACTAATACATTAATTGGCTTTCCGCCTACGAAGCGATTACTAAAGAATCCTACAAAAGAATTAGAGTGAGGCCGTGTGGCTATTATAAGGCTTTACATGAAATCACGAAATATGAACGCACTCAAAACCTCCTTGAGATTTCCTTTTTTATTTTTAATAAGCCTAAGAGTTTCCACTGCTGGGCAAAGGCCTCCCCCGCGGTCTACCGTTTGTTGCGATCCAGTGCCAAAAATATGGCTGATGTGGCGCTGTAGTAGGGCTTTAGGAGTGATGATGAAGCCAGTAGGCCGAGTGACGATTGTGAGGAAAAGGGTAGCTAACCGCCTGTAACCCAATGTTAACAGGCTACAAGTCTACAAGAAAAAATGTTGGTACATTGCGTAGCCGCTTAATAATTCCCGTTATCATCTGAACATTCACCAACTTACAATATAAACGCCGCACTATGTTTCATAGACTATGCCAAAGCGTTCGACTGCATCAACTCGAGTATAATGTTCAAAGTCTTGCACGAAATGTGTGTACCATAGCACACAACATAAACATACATACAGGGTTATTTTGTATTTAGCCCGCACACTTTACAGGGTGATTCTACTAATGATTCTGAACAACTTTTACTTTGGGGTCACCTGCGAAGCTGCGAAATCACGAAAAGAATCCCAACTGTTCCATACATTTTGGTTGAGTAGGTATTCATTTTTCTATGGAACAACTGTTTTTTTTCTCGTTTTCGCAGGTAACCCCATAATGAAAGTTGTTTAGAATCAGGAGTAGAATCATCCTGTAAAGTTTGCGGGCTGAATAAAAAATAACCATGTATATCACGCTCAAATTCTTTGCGGGATAGGCAGAGCGTAAACGGCAGTAAAAACGAAACGAACGCCACGTCTGACAAAACATTTGAGTGTCATTAAGAAAATTGTGTATCGCCATAGTGACAGGTTGCGAGCCCATCGCCTAAAATTGCAATAAACATATAGCCCTCGAGCACAAAATAGAGAATGTACAGAAGGATCACTCGGCCCTTTTTTCGGTTATTCCCGCTTTCGGCAAGGGCTGCCACAGTTTTCTTACCGATTTTATTCAATAGAGTGGGTACCTAAACATACAGGGAGTAACAGTAAGGCTATATTAAGCCGAAGGGTGCTCATGAAACTGAACAACTTTCCCCATTTCCCCACTTTGACCTCCTTTCGGCTTGATATACCCCCTTTCTGTCACTCCCTGTATTTACATTACGTATACTACCTACATAGCACAATTATTATGAAATGGGGAATGACGAGTAGATATCTGCTCTGGGGCTGTTGAGACTGAGCATCACCCCATTTCTTTCCCGTGGGAGTCGTAAAAGACAACTAAGAGATTTGAGGGTATTATTGCAATTTTAGGCGATGGGCTGGCAACCTGTCACTATGGCGATACACAATTTTCCGAATGACCCTCAAAAAATTTTTTTCATACGTGGCGTAAATATTCGTTTTTGCTGCCGTTTACGCTCTGCCTACCCCGCAAGGGATAATAGACGTGATATGTGTATGTATGTACATCAAAAATGAAAAGTTGCCTTAAGTAGAAACTCAAATCACATTATAAAAAAAATTACTGATTAGAGTTATTAATCTTGTTTGTTCTTAATGAAAGCAAGTTTGTATTTAAGTTGGTGCAAAATATTATAGGAACATATTTATTACCTTATATTATTTATTACCTTATATTTATTATTTGTGTGAAGCCATTTTGCAAGTCCGCACCAAACGCGGTTGACACTCGACTACAAGTGTGTTTGGATTGGTTTGGATTTCCTTATAAACGGCGGTGTGTCAAATTGTGGAGAGTTTCGTGACGTTTGCTTGAAGTGAGCTCTCTGCATTCGGCGCGCAGCCGCCAATACTTACTTTGTGCCTCGAGTCCCTTAGTCGCTTCTTACGACAGAGTAGATACCTAGTTATTATAGGTATACGGATCGCCAAATCGTTCACAAACATTCATAATGGATTCCTAAGTGGGTACGAGGGAATGAATTAATGAACGAGGAAGGTCTTGCGTATCTTACCCATAGGGTCCAAATTCCGTCATTTGAAAAGCATCAGTTGTAGGTCAATCGCGGGTCAATAAAGTAGGTACAGTCCTTCAAAATTGGCGTGTAAGGAATAAATTTATTCATTTGCCACTCTCTCTCTCTTTTCGTGTGGGACACCGAGTCGTTCAACGACCCTATGAACCCTGGTGTCAGAGTTTTTCAACCGCCTACTACTAGTAATACCTCTGACATGGTAGTGTAATTAACTTTACTAAAATTAGTCATTTGCCTGGTAACATTAAACAAGTAAATCAGCTGTCAATGATTTTAGCGATTTTGAGTTCTAAAACAGTTCTTGTGGAATTATCATATTTCACACATTTGCTAATACCAAATTAGGCCAACACATGCAAAAATGAATCAAGAAAATAAATACCTCAATACAAAATATACAAACATAAAACGAAAGAATTTATAAATAAAAATAAGAAATTAAAAAAAATTATCTCTTGCCGTGTGATGCCAGTTTAGAATAGCATCACTCCATTTCTTTCCCGTGGGTTGCAATTTTAGGCGATTGGCTGACAACCTGTCACTATGGCGATACACAATTTTCCGGATGACCCTCAAATGTTTGTCAGACGTGGCGTAAATGTTTGTTTTTTGCGGCCGTTTACGCTCTGCCTACCCCGAAAGGGATAAAGGCGTGATATATGTATGTATGTATGTATGTATCGCCCGCCGGGAATTGAACCAATAACAGCTGGGTCAATATTTGAAAAACGTTCTTCGGGTCCATTGACTGGCGAATTTTTTTTTTGCGTTTTGTGGTGATTTTAATATCACATACTAATAAGGACCCAATATGGAGCTTAGTGGCGAAAAATCCTTTAAATTGAACCATAGGTTTCACCAAAATAAATTTTTGAAAATTGTGGTGCCAGTCAACGGACATAATTGCGCCAGTCAAAGGACCGAGTAGTTATTTTAACTAATAAAGTGTACTAAAACTCTTTTCTACCGTTCATAACCAACTAAAATAGACCAAAAAGGAGCAGCCAGCCAGAGGCACGATTCAGTGAGCCAGAAACACGACCCAGCGAGCCAGGGACACGACCCAGAGAGCCAGAGACATGACCCAGCGAGCCAGAGACACGACCCAGCGAGCCAGAGACATGACCCAGCGAGCCAGAGACACGACCCAGCGAGCCAGAGACACGACCCAGCGAGCCAGAGACACGACCCAGCGAGCCAGAGACATGACCCAGCGAGCCAGAGACACGACCCAGCGAGCCAGAGACATGACCCAGTGAGCCAGAGACACGATCCAGCGAGCCAGAGACACGACCCAGCGAGCCAGGGACACGACCCAGCGAGCCAGGGACACGACCCAGCGAGCCAGAGACACGATCCAGCGAGCCAGAGACACGATCCAGCGAGCCAGAGACACGATCCAGCGAGCCAGAGACACGACCCAGCGAGCCAGAGACACGACCCAGCGAGCCAGGGACACGACCCAGCGAGCCAGAGACACGACCCAGCGAGCCAGGGACACGACCCAGCGAGCCAGAGACACGACCCAGCGAGCCAGGGACACGACCCAGCGAGCCAGAGACACGACCCAGCGAGCCAGAGACACGACCCAGCGAGCCAGGGACACGACCCAGCGAGCCAGGGACACGACCCAGCGAGCCAGGGACACGACCCAGCGAGCCAGAGACACGACCCAGCGAGCCAGGGACACGACCCAGCGAGCCAGAGACACGACCCAGCGAGCCAGGGACACGACCCAGCGAGCCAGAGACACGACCCAGCGAGCCAGGGACACGACCAAGCGGACCAGAGACACGACCAAGCGGACCAGAGACACGACCCAGCGAGCCAGGGACACGACCCAGCGAGCCAGGGACACGACCAAGCGGACCAGAGACACGACCCAGCGAGCCAGGGACACGACCAAGCGGACCAGAGACACGACCCAGCGAGCCAGGGACACGACCCAGCGAGCCAGGGACACGACCAAGCGGACCAGAGACACGACCCAGCGAGCCAGGGACACGACCCAGCGAGCCAGGGACACGACCCAGCGAGCCAGGGACACGACCCAGCGAGCCAGGGACACGACCCAGCGAGCCAGGGACACGACCAAGCGGACCAGAGACACGACCCAGCGAGCCAGGGACACGACCAAGCGGACCAGAGACACGACCCAGCGAGCCAGGGACACGACCAAGCGGACCAGAGACACGACCCAGCGAGCCAGGGACACGACCAAGCGGACCAGAGACACGACCCAGCGAGCTGAAATAACATGAGTCCATTGACTGGCATTAAATGTCCTTTGACTGGACAAAATGCCAGTCAAATAACGCCAGTCAAAGGACCGATTTTTATGTTTTTAGCACTTGGCTAGAAAACCATAAAGTATACACATATTATGTAGACAAATCTTGAATCTCAGTTATATATGTGACATCATACTATAAGAATGGATACTAGGTACTACTCTTTCACTAGGAAAACATGCCCAGTCAAAGGACCTACGCAGGTGCGAAAAATACCGACTCAAAATTACTGAGCTTGTATTTTTTTCTGGAATCGGCAGCGAATCGCAAGTCCACACTCGTCGGATGCCGAAGCTCAACTGGCAATAGGCGGGAACAAGACAGCGCGAATAATGCACTTAGTCTCGGCGCACGAGTCGGTTTAGCACCACGCGGTAGAAAACGCGAAAACGTGTGACCAACATAAAACTTATTGTTTTACTAATATCAAGTTCAAGTGATATAAATATTAATATTTATCTTAAATCTATAACATCTAAGGATTATTTTAATGTATAAAAAGTGATATCAAATCCAGGTAAATAAAATGCTACAGGTCTTTGAATTTCGGAATTGCAAAGTGTGACACGCGAAGAATGGCAAGTTTACCCCCGATTTTAGGTTTCAAGGTGAGTTTTTGTTAATTATAATTAGTAATTTGTGGATTATTTTTTGATTTCCGAGTAGTTAATTAAACATTTGAGCGAATGGTATCGAGTTCAAGACTGTGCGTTGTGTATTTTAAGAGTAATTAACGTGTGACCGCAATTTTCGACCCCCCGAATATTCACCCAGCTAGCATTGTTTTTTCCATTTCTTATTTTCAACTATGAAAATCATACAGCACTGTGAGTGCATAATAAAAACTACTCCTACAGGCCAAATCTTCAACGCTTTTGTAAAAGTTATACAAATGACGAAAGTTTCAATCAATTTGACCTACCTGCAACTAGAGCAGACATTATGTATTCAGATGATTTT
>JAQAHW010000066.1:0-2500 GCA_027580185.1 Tuta absoluta | reverse complement strand
TAGGTTAGGTTAGGTTAGGTTAGGTTAGGTTAGGTTAGGTTAGGTTAGGTTAGGTTAGGTTAGGTTAGGTTAGGTTAGGTTAGGTTAGGTTAGGTTAGGTTAGGTTAGGTTAGGTTAGGTTAGGTTAGGTTAGGTTAGGTTAGGTTAGGTTAGGTTAGGTTAGGTTAGGTTAGGTTAGGTTAGGTTAGGTTAGGTTAGGTTAGGTTAGGTTAGGTTAGGTTAGGTTAGGTTAGGTTAGGTTAGGTTAGGTTAGGTTAGGTTAGGTTAGGTTAGGTTAGGTTAGGTTAGGTTAGGTTAGGTTAGGTTAGGTTAGGTTAGGTTAGGTTAGGTTAGGTTAGGTTAGGTTAGGTTAGGTTAGGTTAGGTTAGGTTAGGTTAGGTTAGGTTAGGTTAGGTTAGGTTAGGTTAGGTTAGGTTAGGTTAGGTTAGGTTAGGTTAGGTTAGGTTAGGTTAGGTTAGGTTAGGTTAGGTTAGGTTAGGTTAGGTTAGGTTAGGTTAGGTTAGGTTAGGTTAGGTTAGGTTAGGTTAGGTTAGGTTAGGTTAGGTTAGGTTAGGTTAGGTTAGGTTAGGTTAGGTTAGGTTAGGTTAGGTTAGGTTAGGTTAGGTTAGGTTAGGTTAGGTTAGGTTAGGTTAGGTTAGGTTAGGTTAGGTTAGGTTAGGTTAGGTTAGGTTAGGTTAGGTTAGGTTAGGTTAGGTTAGGTTAGGTTAGGTTAGGTTAGGTTAGGTTAGGTTAGGTTAGGTTAGGTTAGGTTAGGTTAGGTTAGGTTAGGTTAGGTTAGGTTAGGTTAGGTTAGGTTAGGTTAGGTTAGGTTAGGTTAGGTTAGGTTAGGTTAGGTTAGGTTAGGTTAGGTTAGGTTAGGTTAGGTTAGGTTAGGTTAGGTTAGGTTAGGTTAGGTTAGGTTAGGTTAGGTTAGGTTAGGTTAGGTTAGGTTAGGTTAGGTTAGGTTAGGTTAGGTTAGGTTAGGTTAGGTTAGGTTAGGTTAGGTTAGGTTAGGTTAGGTTAGGTTAGGTTAGGTTAGGTTAGGTTAGGTTAGGTTAGGTTAGGTTAGGTTAGGTTAGGTTAGGTTAGGTTAGGTTAGGTTAGGTTAGGTTAGGTTAGGTTAGGTTAGGTTAGGTTAGGTTAGGTTAGGTTAGGTTAGGTTAGGTTAGGTTAGGTTAGGTTAGGTTAGGTTAGGTTAGGTTAGGTTAGGTTAGGTTAGGTTAGGTTAGGTTAGGTTAGGTTAGGTTAGGTTAGGTTAGGTTAGGTTAGGTTAGGTTAGGTTAGGTTAGGTTAGGTTAGGTTAGGTTAGGTTAGGTTAGGTTAGGTTAGGTTAGGTTAGGTTAGGTTAGGTTAGGTTAGGTTAGGTTAGGTTAGGTTAGGTTAGGTTAGGTTAGGTTAGGTTAGGTTAGGTTAGGTTAGGTTAGGTTAGGTTAGGTTAGGTTAGGTTAGGTTAGGTTAGGTTAGGTTAGGTTAGGTTAGGTTAGGTTAGGTTAGGTTAGGTTAGGTTAGGTTAGGTTAGGTTAGGTTAGGTTAGGTTAGGTTAGGTTAGGTTAGGTTAGGTTAGGTTAGGTTAGGTTAGGTTAGGTTAGGTTAGGTTAGGTTAGGTTAGGTTAGGTTAGGTTAGGTTAGGTTAGGTTAGGTTAGGTTAGGTTAGGTTAGGTTAGGTTAGGTTAGGTTAGGTTAGGTTAGGTTAGGTTAGGTTAGGTTAGGTTAGGTTAGGTTAGGTTAGGTTAGGTTAGGTTAGGTTAGGTTAGGTTAGGTTAGGTTAGGTTAGGTTAGGTTAGGTTAGGTTAGGTTAGGTTAGGTTAGGTTAGGTTAGGTTAGGTTAGGTTAGGTTAGGTTAGGTTAGGTTAGGTTAGGTTAGGTTAGGTTAGGTTAGGTTAGGTTAGGTTAGGTTAGGTTAGGTTAGGTTAGGTTAGGTTAGGTTAGGTTAGGTTAGGTTAGGTTAGGTTAGGTTAGGTTAGGTTAGGTTAGGTTAGGTTAGGTTAGGTTAGGTTAGGTTAGGTTAGGTTAGGTTAGGTTAGGTTAGGTTAGGTTAGGTTAGGTTAGGTTAGGTTAGGTTAGGTTAGGTTAGGTTAGGTTAGGTTAGGTTAGGTTAGGTTAGGTTAGGTTAGGTTAGGTTAGGTTAGGTTAGGTTAGGTTAGGTTAGGTTAGGTTAGGTTAGGTTAGGTTAGGTTAGGTTAGGTTAGGTTAGGTTAGGTTAGGTTAGGTTAGGTTAGGTTAGGTTAGGTTAGGTTAGGTTAGGTTAGGTTAGGTTAGGTTAGGTTAGGTTAGGTTAGGTTAGGTTAGGTTAGGTTAGGTTAGGTTAGGTTAGGTTAGGTTAGGTTAGGTTAGGTTAGGTTAGGTTAGGTTAGGTTAGGTTAGGTTAGGTTAGGTTAGGTTAGGTTAGGTTAGGTTAGGTTAGGTTAGGTTAGGTTAGGTTAGGTTAGGTTCGGTTAGGTTAGGTTAGGTTAGGTTAGGTTAGGTTAGGTTAGGTTAGGTTAGGTTGGTTAGGTTAGGTTAGGTTAGGTTAGGTTAGGTT